>JAODAL010052231.1:0-26125 GCA_025379985.1 Phyllomedusa bahiana
ACCCGGGTAAAAAAGGGGGTGCCTTTCCAAGGGGCTTGTGGGATTGAAATCTACACTGCCCTTTTTATTTATGACCCGCAGAAGAAAAAGCCGTCCATGGTAAAAAGGGGGTGCCTGACCCGGGCTTGTGGGAATTTAAAAACTTTCAGGGGGTCTAGTAAAAAACCTGAGAAGAACAGACCAGGGGAAAGGTGGTGCCTGAAACCAGACTTGTGGTATTGGCTCTACATGCCCTGTATTATGACCCCGGGAGAAAAACAGCCAGACCCCCGGGGAAAGGGGGGTGCCTGGAAACCAAAACTTGGGTTTTTGGGGTCTAAAAATGCCCGAAAGTATGACCTGCAGAAAAACAACCAGGTAAAGGTGGTGCCCGAGCCAGACTTGTGGGAAATTTGGTCTACACTGCCCTGTAAAGTTACCTAAAAAGAAAAAGAAACCAGGGTTTAAAAGGGGGCCTGAGCCAGACTTGGGGTATTGGCCCTACACGCCCCCGTAAAAAATGATCTGGGAGGGGAACAAAACCAGGGGTAAAGGTGGTGCCTGAGCCAGACTTGGGGGTATTGGCTCCCACACTGCCCCCGTATGTAAAGACCTGCAGAAGAAAAAGAATTTTGATCTGGTTTTCTATGTGCCCAAAGGGGTTTATACAGTTTGCCCATGTTTTACTAGGGGAAACGCAAAACCCTTTAAGGGGTAGGCGGGGGATACGCGCAGATGGGGATCTTATAGAATAGACCAGTATTATAAACCCAACGTAACTGCCCGATTTAAAGCAAGGGGTCCCCGTGCTGTCGCTGGCCGGGTTTTCCCGGGGTGTTGATTACATGTGGGAAAGGGGTTTTATTTCCCCTCGGACTTGGGAGGGGGGAGGAGTAAAACGGGTCACCAGGGTGGATAAAGAGCCTCGATTTTGAATGAAGAAATACAAGTAATTATGACAGAGGCGGGAGTGGAGCAGATGAGGGGTCAATGATCCAGAGACTCACCGGTCCCATGACACAGATAATACGTTCCCAAGTAACCTGGGGGTAAATGTCATAAGCTCTTCCCCCTCGGGCCCTTGCAAAAGCAATTTAAAGGACAAGGGTGAAAAATGCTTTGTTTTTTAAAGCCAAAACACCGGGGCGGCCTCTTATAAGGGTTGTAGAACTTATAAAATAATTTTGGAGCGAAAATCTGGGGGTATAATTAAATGGATGTAAAAACAGGGTCAGTACAGGAAAAGGGAATGTATTTAAAAGGACTGCACCAGCAAATAGGGGAGCCAAGGCTCGGGGGACAAAAACAAAGGGTGTAAAAAATCAGGATCAGTAAAAGGATAAATAATGTATGGGAAAACAAATGGGCTGCCCCAGCAGAATAGTGAGCGCAAAATCTGGAAATATAATACAGGATTAAAATCAGGATCAGTATAAAGGGTAAGTAAGTAAAAGTACGTGACTGCTCCAACAGAATAGTGAGCACAAACTCCCGGAGTTTAATACTGGAAGGAAAAACAGGTCAGTAAAAGGATAAGAATGTATGTTTCACAAATGATCACCAGCAGAATAGTGAGGGGCAACTTTGGGGATAAAAACCCGGATGTAACTCGGGTCAATACGGATAAGTAATGTTTTGTACACAGTGACGCACCAGCAGAATTGTGAGCACAAACTCTGGAAATATAATACAGGTTTAACTCGGGTCAGTACAGGATAAGTAATGTATGTACCATGACTGCAACCCGCAGAAAAATTTAGTGCAGCTCTGGGATAAATACAGGAAATTTAAATCTGGGTTCAGACGGATAAGTTTAAAGTAAAGTACACAGTGACTGCACCACAGAATGTGACTGCACCAGCAGAATTTGTGAGTGCAGGGTCTGGAGGGTTTTAATACAGAAAAGTAACTCAGGATCAGTAAAAGGTTTAAATAAAATTTTTGTACCAAAAGTGACTGCACCAGCAGAATAGTGGGGTTTCACTCTGGAGTAAATTCCCGGGGGTAACTCCGGGTCATACAGGATAAAAAAATGTATTACACAGTGGGCTGAAACCCGCAAATAGTGAGTGAAATCTGGGTATAATACAGGAAAAACTCAGGATCAGTACAGGATAAGTAATGTATGTAAAAACAGTGACGCACCACAGAATAGTAGTGCAGCTTTGGAGTATAATACAGGATGTAACCGGATCAGTACTGGATAAGAAAAATGATGTACACAGTGATCCCAACCAGCAGAATAGGGGAGCCCCCAGCTCGGGAAGTATAATACAGGAGGGAACTCAGGTTCAGTACGGGGAAATAAAAAATGTATGTACACAGTAAACTGCACCAGCGGGAATAGTGAGCGGCAGCTCGGGGAGTAAATAAAGGATGTAACCAGGTTCATTACAGGAAAAATAATGTAATTAATTTAAATCTAAATATATGCACAGTTAAAAATATTTGAATTCAAACAACCAATAATCCAAAGAGGTGTCTTGGCATTTGGGTTTAAGCACAGAACCCGCAATATAAAAATTTTTTTTTTAATTTTTCCCAAAACTAGAAAAGCGGCAACAGAAACCCAAGGGCAACAAACCAATTTTTTTGTTTTTCCTAGAAAAATTTTTCCCTGATTCAGAGTATTTGGGGAAACTCCCGAGTCAGATTTAAACCCATCCATGTTTTTTTGTAGCACTTGGTTTCCCGGGGTGTTAGTTACTTGATTCTGATTGTTCCCCGTATGTGGAGCAGATAATAGGATTGGATTTGCTCGGCGCATTTAAAGTTTTTGTTTCCATGTGTTCTCTAAATGTTCTAAAACTTTCTTTTTTACATGAATTTTTAAACTTTTCTTTTTGCACAATTGGAGTGAAACCCCTACTTTCAGCAGCGGGTACTTGGTTTAAAAGGGGGCAAAAGCCGGAATTTTCCCCAAAAAAAGAGCCCCATAGGGGAAAAGGGGGGGCATTTTCAGAATCCAGCGCCCCAAAAAAATGCTAAAAAACTGTTCCAATTTTAAAAGGGACCAAAACGGGGGTTTCCCCCCTGTGAACCCGAATAATTTTTTATCACCGTAATTTCAGTAATTTCCTTTTGTATAAATTTCACAGTTGGGATAGGAAATTTTGTAGGGTTTTATACACCTTTTTATATACTCCCTCTGCTTTCCCCCCAAAGGGGAAAGAAGGAGAGAAACCTCGGAGGAGCTCGATGTAAAGGTTCCCCCGACTTGCTGGAGAGCACATATCCCCTTTTAAACACCGGGCCCCTATTTGAGCAAAATACAGTCAGTAAATATCCATCCCACAGAATGACCCCCCCTTTCCCCGCCCCAATGACCCCCAAAGGGGGGGAAAATCCTATGTTTAACAGTTTTTCACTTTTTTTTTGGGGGGGTCCTCCACTTGGTACCCCCTCTTTTTTTTGGGGGGTCATGGAAAAAAAGAAAAAGAAACCCAATAAACATTGAACCCTGCAGTGAAAATGCAAGGGGCCCCCCTTTTAAAGCAGGGCGCTACACAAATGGGGGTGTGGTCAAAATAGTTGAGGGTGGGGCGTACATTTGAATTACCCGCTACTGCTTGCCATGTTATTGAAATGTAGACAACCTTTTAATTGTTTTAAATGATTTAAAAGGGGGTTGTCTAAATAAAAGGGGATCGCGGGCTTTTTTTTGTTAAAGACCCTTGCAAAAACAAGTCACTTTGCAAATATGTCCATTTACGGGTGCCCCCTACCTTTTCCTATATATCCCCTCTTGAAATGGGCGCTCAGCTCCTAAGGTCGCTAAAAGTTTACAGACCTGCTCAATCTCGCTACTGAACGGCGGGGGGGGCCCCGGCGCGGTTTGCTATAAAAATTTCAGCCCATTTAATCTCTCCTGATTGGGTGCCAGACTGGTTCCCCTATGCTACAGACCCGTTTGGTCTCTCCTGATAGGCTTTTTCGTACGGGCGCTATAACTACAACCCTTTTTTAAACTCTCCCGATGGCTGTCCACAATGGCGCTATAGGGTAAGACCTGGTTCCCCCCCCACGCTTGTTACTTGGGAGGGCCAGTAAAAAACTGGGAAATTTAAAAGTGAAACAGGACTGAGGGAAGATGAATCAATGTAGTGAGACAACCCCTTTAAGAGTCTGTGTAACTATAGCATTGACTTGTCAATCCATAACCTCAGCTAGTGACATCCATCTGCAGAGTTCCAGCTGACTCTAGAAGCTTTGTAGAACTACAAGTCCCAGCACTTACAATGTTACAGCTGCTGGAGAGGTTTCAGCTTGCGTCTATACAGAGTATCATCTACGTAATCTGGTATATCTACCATTATATTAAATGCATATCATGCAATTCTCCCCCCGGACTGCCAGTCACCCACCGTCCCTCTGATAAGAAGCTCCATGCCGTCCTGCTGTCACTGGCTGCTGCACAAAGTTACAAAAGCCAAATGTCACCCCCCCAAAAAAAATTCTATGAAAAAAAAAAGTCTTTATTTTTTACAGAGTAGGGTCCATAGGCAGCCATGTTCCCTTTGGGGGAACCCCCTTTCGTAAGAAAAAAAAAAAAAAAAACCCGTGGTGTCCTCGGGAAAAAAAGGCTCCTATGACCCGAGACACAAATAGTTTTAGCCCGTGAGGGAAAAGGGCGTCCCGGGAAATGACGTTTTGGGAAACTAAAAACGCGCGCCCCCCTTTTAGTTGCTTTGGATGGGCTGGATCTGTGTGCTTGGAGGCGGGGTTTCTATGGTAACGGGAGCAAATGTAGTTAAAAACGGGTTTTTTTTAATTGGGGGGTTGTTTACGCTATGCCCCCCATTTTAAAGGGGCTGTTTAGTAATTTATAACTGTGACAGTCAGAGGTTAACAAATTCTGCCAGGGCTGGAAGCAGACAGACACACGGCGGGCACTGGGGCACCTGCAGGTGTGGTGGCTCTGTCTGTACTGTCAGTGGCACCTTGTGCCACCAGTGCAGAAACCACATAGCGCCAATACATTACACATACAGCACCCATACATCTGATACATTACACATACAGCACCCATACATTACACATACAGCACCCATACATCTGATACATTACACATACATTACACATACAGCACCCATACATTACACATACAGCACCCATACATCTGATACATTACACATACATTACACATACAGCACCCATACATTTGATACATTACACATACAGCACCCATACATCTGATACATTACACATACAGCACCCATACATTACACATATAGCACCCATACATTACACATACAGCACCCATACATTACACATACAGCACTGATATATTATAGATATAGCACCCATACATTACACATATAGCACCGATATATTATAGATATAGCACCTATACATTACACATACAGCACTGATATATTATAGATATAGCACCCATACATTACACATACATTACACATACCGCACCCATACATTACACATATAGCACCCATACATTACACATACAGCACCATACATCTGATACATTACACATATAGCACCCATACATTACACATATAGCACCGATATATTATAGATATAGCACCCATACATTACACATATAGCACCGATATATTATAGATATAGCACCTATACATTACACATATAGCACCCATACATCACTGATACATTCCCCATACATACCCTGCAGTATCAGTTTCGCTGTGACGTGTGCTTTCTGTATATGGAAAGCATGTGTCTCCAGGTGTAGAAATATGTCATTGCTGCAGAGAATGTGACTGTGAGAGCAGAGTCCGGGCTGCGGAGGGTGTGACTCAGACGGCAAACAAAACCCGAAAATATTCCCCAACAAAAACACAGCAACAAAAGGGAATATTGAGCGCGTCCTGCGGAGCCTGACACTCCACACTATGCACACAGGTGGAGCGAGATAGCACCATTAGTCATCAGTGACTACCTGCTGAGGTCACATCTGTTCCCGCATCACATTCCTGGGGGGTCCCACTCACTTTGGTATCTGACAAAGTGCACATAGCTCAATCTAATCAACATATTCCAATGAAGACCGAGCTGCACCTGCCTCGCTCTATGCCACAACCTACCATACTCAGCGGGTGCCGCCTGTCATTTACAGCTGACACCAACCACCAACAGCAGGGATAGGAGCTGGCTCTGATCCTTGCTGTTTAACCATTGAGATGCTGCAGTGTCTAATTGAATGAAGAATGGTTCCTTCCTCCCTGCAAGTCACCCTCCCGCGACGAGATCGTGGGGGTTACAAATGGTTGCCTTGGTTTCACAGAGCCACAAGCCGCTTTAGATTGATGCTTCCTCTTTCTTCCTGGTCAGGCTGTGGGTGGTTCTATAGCTGTGATTAGCATATCAGCTCTGTATGTAGAGCTCTTCTAACTGCACTGAAATGACAGCAGGAGAACTTATCTTTGAGCTCTGAAGCTCTCTGATCCTAAGTAAGCAAGTCATCTCCTCTGTTACATATAACGCATCCTATGTGCCGACCTGTGGTGACCTCACTCCCTGCTACCAGATAAGAGAAAGAAGGGGAGAGCAGGTCGGAAACCAGAGAAACCTTTGTGCTCTCAGTGCAGATAAAATCTCTCCTCCACAAGAGAATCTATTTGGAAAAAGTCTTCATTTTCTTGTCCCTACATGCTAGAAACTAATCTTTTGTGGCGAGACAACCCCTTTAATGAAGGCTTCCTTACCTGCCATGATAGTACTCCTATTACATCCTGCCATACGCACAATGTAATAAGAGCGCCATCTTTTTTACACCATTCTGCATTATGTATATACTGCAGATCTGTGTACAAGCGATCGCGCTTCCTAGTGGTCAGGAACCCTAGGAGGACTATAAGTACAAGTAAAAAAATAAAATAAAATTTAAAAATAAAATATTTAAAGTTTCAAATTAACACATAATTGGATTTGACGGGTCCACAAAAGTCCGATCTATTCAAATGTAACATCATTTATCTTGTACAGTGAACACTGAAGGAGAAAAAAATTGCTAAAAATTCAGTTTTTTGGGGTAATTTCAGGTCCCCAAAAAATTGGAATAAAAAGTGATCAAAAAGTCACATCTATCCCAAAATGGTACCAATAAAAAGTACATCTCAGCCCGCAAAAAAAAATGCACCATGACTCAGGCCCATGGGTGGAAGAGCAAAAAAAGTTATTGGCGCTATAGTGCAAATTTAAAAAATGGAGAATGTTTTTAAATTATTATTATTTTTTTTAAATACTAAAACAGTGAAAAGGCTACATATTTGGTATCACCGGAATCGTACCGACCTGCATCATACAGATAACACATCATTTATACCGCAGAGTGAACACAGAAAAAACGAAACCCCTGTAAAATGGTGCATTTGAATTTTTGTCACATTTATTTTTGGTTTCCCAGTACATTCTATGGAAAGCAAAAAGGTAAAACACAGGTAAAGGGGTGTTCGAGTGTCACTCATTGATAGAATATCGATTGGATATGCCTTAAAGGTGTAATAGGTGCAGGACTTAGAGAAAGTCTCCATTCAGAACGGACAGTAGGTCGCGCATGCGCACAGCACTCCATTATGTTCTATAGGAGTTCCGAGGTTGCGCATGCGCATAACTGTTCATGCTATTCTATGGGAGTTGCAAGTCTTGCCAAGTACACCGCTCACATCCTATTGATATACAAATGTGTGGTAGGCATAGATTCCACCTCTACGACCAACACCTATCTTGGGAACCTGACCATGATAGTCTCCATTCAGAAAGGAGAATAGGTTGCGCATGCGCACAACTGTCCATTCTGTTCTATGGGAGTTGCAAGTCCTGCCAAGTACACCGCTCACATCCTATTGATATACAAATTTGGGGTAGGTATAGATTCCACCTCTACGACCAAAACCTATCTTGGGACCCAGACCTTGATAGTCACCATTCAGAATGGAGAGTAGGTTGCACATGCGCACAACACTCCATTCTGTTCTATGGGAGTTACGTGTACAGCTGAGCACATTGCTCACATCCTCTTGATATACCAATGTGTGGTAGGTACAGGTCCTAACTCCAGGACCAACAACTATCTTTGGCACCGGCCCTTTATAGTGTCCATTCAGAATGGAGAGTAGGTCGTGCATGCGCACAACTCTCCATTCTGTTCTATGGGAGTTCCGAGTAAAGCTGAGCACATCGCTCACATCCTATTGATATAACAATGTGTGGTAGGTACGGGCCATAACTCTAGGAACAACAACTATCTTTGGCCCCTGAAAGTCTCCATTCAGAATGGAGAGTAATCGCGCATGCGCACAACTCTCCATTCTGTTCTATGGGAGTTCTGAGTACGTCTGAGCACGTTACTCACATCCTATTGATATACCAATGTGGGATAAGTACAGATCCCACCTCTAGGACCAACACCTATCTTGGGAACCAGACCCTGATAGTCACCATTCAGAACAGAGAGTAGGTTGTGCATGTGCAAAACTCTCCAGTCTGTTCTATGGGAGCTCCGAGTACAGCTGAGCACATTGCTCACATCCTCTTGATATACCAATGTGTGGTAGGTACAGGTCCGAACTCCAGGACCAACAGCTATATTTGGCACCGGCCCCTTAAAGTGTCCATTCAGAATGAAGAGTAGGTCGTCTATGCTCACAACTCTCCATTCTGTTCTATGGGAGTACCAAGCCTAGCACATTGCTCATATCCTATCGATATGCTATGAATGGTAGGTGCGAATTACCCCTCTAAGACCCGCACCTTTTTATGGAACCGGCCCCTGAAAGTTTCCATTCAGAACAGAGAAAAAGTTGCACATGCGCATAACTCTCCATTCTGTTCTATGGGAGTTCCAAGTCCAGCCGAGCACTCCGGTCACATCCTATTGATATACAAATGTGTGGTAGGTACAGATCCCACCTCTACAACCAACACCTATCTTGGGAACCAGACCATTATAGTCTCCATTCGGAACAGAGAGTAGGTTGCGCATGCGCACAACTGTCCATTCTGTTCTATGGGTGTTCCAAGTACAGAACACCCCCCTCACATCCTCTTGGTATGCCACTAGTGTGTAAAATGGGAATACCTCTTAAAAAAATGTGTAAACATATGAAAAAATAAAGTACATAAAAAGCAAACACAAAAGCCCTTTTAATGAAAAACACCTAAAAGGATTTACCACTTTGCAAACTCCCTTCTGAAGCTCGCTCTTACAGATCGGGGTGATGACTGCGCTTGCCCAGCTCTCCCCCATTTATGTCTATGGGACTTTCGAATATACCCAAACTCACTCACTCGGCTGTAGTTGGAGCTCCCATAGAGATGAATGGGGAGAAATGTGCATACAGCTTTATCTAATACCTGTGACAACCACAAGGTTCATGAATTGTACTTTAAAGGGGTTGTCTCACTACACTGATTCATCTCACCTCAGTCCTGTTGTCTTGGTTTCATTTTGAATTCAGGGGCCTGTTTACTGGCTTCCACTAGGCTGCAGTAGAAGCCAGGTCTGTAGCTATAGCAACCAGCACTGGCAGCCTATCATGAGAGATCAAACAGGTCTGTAGCTATAGCAACAGCGCTGGCAGCCTATCATGAGACAGTAAACAGGTCTTTAGCTATAGCAACCAGTGCTGGCAACCTATCAGGAGAGATCGAACAGGTCTGTAGCTATAGCAACCAGTGCTGGCAGCCTATCAGGGGAGAGCAAACAGGTCTGTAGCTATAGTAACCAGTGCTGGCAGCCTATCATGAGAGATGGAACAGGTCTGTAGCTATAGCAACCAGTGCTGGCAGCCTATCAGGAGAGAGCAAACAGGTCTGTAGCTATAGCAACCAGTGCTGGCAGCCTATCAGAAGAGAGCAAACAGGTCTGTAGCTATAGCAACCAGTGCTGGCAGCCTATCACGAGAGATCAAACAGGTCTGTAGCTATAGCAACCAGTGCTGGCAGCCTATCAGGAGAGATCGAACAGGTCTGTAGATAATAGCAACCAGGGGCGGGCCCAGCCTATCAGGAAAGATTGAACAGGTCTGTAGCTATAGCAACCAGTGCTGGCAGCCTTTTCAGGAGAGATCGAACAGGCCCTGTAGCTATAGCAACCAGTGCTGGCAGCCTATCAGGAGAGATCAAACAGGTCTGTAGCTAAGCAACCAGTGCTAGCGGGGCTATCAGGAGAGATTGAACAGGTCTGTAGCTATAGCAACCAGTGCTTGGCAGCCTATCAGGAGAGATCGAAACCAGGTTTCTGTAGCTATAGCAACCAGCGCTGGCAGCCTATCAGGAGAGATCGAACATGTATGTAGCTATAGCAACCAGTGCTTTCAGCCTATCAGGAGAGATCGAACAGGTCTGTAGCTATAGCTACCAGTGCTGGCAGCCTTTCAGGAGAGATCAAACAGGTCTGTAGCTATAGCTTGCAGCCTTGGCAATGGTTTTCTCAGCGGGTATGCATTTCATTATCCTGGCCCCTAAATGTCCTACCATCCATCCCAGTGATAATTCTCACTCCTATCACTGTGCCCGTGTCAGTCTGCACTGCAGCTCTGGAATTCTATTCATGACCATAGCTGTATTTCGCAACGGCTCCCGTCGATGGAATCGCCCTGTAAATAACGTCACTGCCTTTCAGTGACAGGCATGGCTGGGATTTGTAGTTTTATCGCTCAGATTCCTCGTATCTGGGTAAACCTCTCCCTCTGTAAACAGTGACAGGTAATGGTCGGGCCCAAAATTTTTGGGGGATAAAGGTCATTATTTAATCAGGCGATAACCCCCCCTCCTATCCTGTCTCCTACTGAAGAACACGCTATTCCTTGGCTGAAAACGCCCGTCCCCAAACCACCCCCCTCCGCCTACCCTATTACTTTATACAAAATCCAATACCCGACAGGCCCGGGAAATTGGATGTTCTGGATTATCAGACTGTTCTTAGAAAAGGTGTAAAACAGTCCTGCTCATGCGGCCTGCCAAAGCATTGATTAATTCTGTGCTGGATTATCAGATTTTTTTGGATTATTGGATTCTAGATTTTTCTCCCCACAATGATGAGCTTTAAACATGTGGGCAACGGTTAATAAAACCATTACCAAATACATTGCTGTTCTGATTTTGCTTCCTTTCAGTTAGGGCAGTTCTTATCTCCTGCTTCCCAATGTCACCGACCACCTCTCTCTGGCCGCCCTGGCTTTGTCTTACCAGCAGCCCAGGAGCTTGTTTATCTTTGTTACTGACAAACTTTGACTGTTTGGAGCTCTGTAACTTTGTCCCCTGCTGTTAAAACCCTTCTATTAAAAAAGCCCCTTTAACGGGTCATCAGGAATAGCAGAGCGAAATTCATCGCTGTGTAGAACCGCCCACAGCCTGAACAGGAAGTGGGAGCCTGAAGCTGTAGAACCACCTATAGCCTGAACAGGAAATGGGAGCCTGAAACTGTAGAACCGCTCACAGCCAAAACAGGAAGTGGGAACCTGAAGTTGTAGAACTGTCCACAATTTGAACAGGAAATGGGAGCCTGAAGCTATAGAACCACCCACAGCCTGAAAAGGAAGTGGGAATCTGAAGCGATAGAACCACCCACAGCCTGAAAAGGAAGTGGGAATCTGAAGCTATAGAAACCCCACAGGGGCCTAACAAAGAATGGGGGCCTGAAACTGTAAAATGACCACAGTCTGGCATAAGTGGGGAGCCTACGCTATATACCACCCCCACCTGAAAGGAAGTGGGGGTTGAAACTATAGAACCCCCCGCAGCCGGGAAAAGGAATTGGGGCCTGAACTGCGAAGGTCCATGAGCCAACACTACCATCAAGCGGCCCCCCCAGGCTCAAATTTGGGGTTTTGGGGGAAATTTGGGACCCGGGGGGGAGTACTTAGTAGTCTTTGTCATGTTCTTACAAACAATGTTAGACATTTCTAGCCGTGTGACATGTCGCATTGTCTTGCAGGAAGATCACATCCGCCCCAGGGAAGGCGATCAGCATGTATGGGTGTATATGATCTGCAAGGATGGATTCATATCCAAATCGGATGACAGCAACTTCCATATGGATGAGTGGCCCAGAGAATGCCATAAAAACATTCCCCAGACCATAACACGACCAGCTTGTGTTCTTCCAGCAATGGTTGCAGCGTGTTTGTTTTCTGTTTTTTCCCGCCTGGCAATGTGCTTTCGTTTAATAAAGCAGAAGACGTGACTCGTCAGCGAAGACAACCTTTTGCCAATCAGTGGAGATCCGATTCCGATACTGCTGTGAACACTAAAGCTTCTTCTGCCAATGCAGCTTGGTTAGCAGAGGTGCGGTGACATCAGTCTGCTCCGGGGCCCCATACACAGTAGGGTTTTAGAGGTGCGTGACATCAGTCTGCTCCAGGGACCCATACGAACAGTAGGTTAGTAGAGTTCAAGTGCATCCGTCTGCTCCAGGGCTCCATACACAAAAGAGGTTAGCAGAGGTCAGTGACACCCCCGTCTGCTCCTTGCACCAAACACAGTAGGGTAGCAGAGGTGGCAGTGACATCCGTCGCTCCGGTTCCCCCATACACAGTAGGGTTTAGCAGAGGTCATGACATTCGTCTGCTCCAGGGGGGGCGGCCCCATACACAGTAGGGTTTAGCAAGAGGTGCAGTGACATCCCGGTCCTGCTCCGGGGGTCCAAGACACAGTAGGTTAGCAGAGGTTGCAGTGACAAGCTGTCCTGCTCCGTGCCCCATACAACAGTAGGGTTACATAGGTGCAGTTGCCATCCGACTGCTCTGGGGCCCCATACCACAGTAGGTTAGCATAGGTGCAGTGACAACCGTCTAGCTCGCGGTGGGCCCGCATACAGCATAAGGGTTAGCAAGAGTTGCAGTGACATCCCGTCTGCTCTGGGCCACATACACAGTAGGGTTACAAGAGAGTTGTAGTTGACATTCGCGTCGTGCCTCCGGAGGCCCCATATCACAGAGGGTGTAGCAGAGGTGCAGTGACATCCATCAGCTGTTCCGGGGCCCCATACACAGTAGGGTTTAGCAGAGGTGTCAGTGACATGCCATTCTGCTCCGGCGTGGCCCCATACACAGTAGGGATAAGCAGAGGAGCAGTGACATCTAGTCCCTGCTCCTGGCCGCCCAACACAGTAGGTAAAGCAGAGTTATTCAGTGACATGCCGTCGCTCTCTGGGGCCACTATAACACATAGATTAGCAGAGGTGCATTGACATCCGTCTGCTCAATGGGGCCCCATACACATAGTGGGTTAGCAAGGTGCAGTGACATCCATCGGCTCCGGGGACCCCATACTCCGTAGGGTTAGCAGAGTTGCATTGACATCCCGTCTGCTCTGGGTCCCATACACAGTAGGGTTAGCAGAGTGGCAAGTGCATCCGTCTGCTCCGGGGCCCCATAGGACAGTAGGGTTAGCACAGAGGTGCAAGTGACATCCCGTCGCTCCGGAGGCCCATACACAGTAGGTTAAGCAGAGGTAGCATGTGACAATCCGTCAGCCACCTGGCCCCCATCCGGCAGTAGGGTTAGCATAGGGCAGTGACATCCGTCTGCTCCGGGGGTCCATTAACACAGTAGGTTAGCGAGGTGGATTTACATACGTCTGGTCCTGGCGCCCATACACAGTAGGCGTTAGCAAAGGTGCAGTGACATCTGTCTGCTCTTGGCCTCCATACACAGTAGGGTTAGAGCAGAGGTGTATGGACATCCGTCTGCTCCGGGGGCCCCATCCACAGTAAGGGTAGCAAGAGGTGCAGTGGACAGTCCATCTGCTCCGGGGCGCCGATAACACCTTAAGGTTAAGAGAGTGCAGTGACATCCATCTGTCTCCGGGAGCCCCATAAACACAGTATAGGGTAATCAAGAGGTGCAGTGACATCTGTCAGCTCCGGGGCCCCCATATACACATAGGGTTAGCAAGGTGCAGTACATCCGTCTGCTCTGGGGCCACATACACAGTAGGGTTAGCATATATGCAGTGACATCCAGACTGCTCAGGAGGCCCCATACACAGTAGGGTTAGCAGAGGGTGCAGTGACATCCATCTGCTCCGGGGGGGCCCCATAACACTAGTAAGGTATTAGCAGCGGTAGCCTGTGACATCCAACTGCACTTGGTCCCATACACACAGTATGTTTATAGCCAGAGGTGCAGGTGACATCCGTCCTGCAGCGTTTGTCCCATACATAGTAGGGATTACCATAGGTGCAGTGACATCCTTCTCGTCCGGGGCCCCATATGACATAGGTTAGCAGGAGGTGCAGTGACATCCCGTCTGCTGGTCCTGGCCCCATACACAGTTAGGTTAGCAGAGGTGCAGTGACATGCCATCGGCTCCGGTCCCCCAGACACAGTAGTGTTAGCATAGGTGCAGTGACATCCGTTCTGCTACACAGCCCATACACAGTAGGTTACAGAGGTGCAGTGACATCCGTCTGCACAGGGGCCCCATACACAAGTAGGTTAGCAAGGTGCAGTGACCATCCGTCCTGCTCCGGGCCCCCATACACGTAGGGTTGCAGAGGTGCAGTGACATTCATCTGCTCCATGGTCCCATATACAAGTAGGGTTAGCAGAGGTGCATGACATCCATCTCTCCGGGCCCATACACAGTAGGGTTAGCTGAGGTGCAGTGACATCCGTCCTGCCTCCGGGGCCCCATACAAGAAGGTTAGCAGAGGTGCAGGGACACCGTCTGCTCTGGTCCCATACATATAGGTAGCAGAGGTGCAGTGACATCCGTCTGCTCCGGCGGCCCCAAATACAGTAGGGTAGCAGAGTTTGCAGTGACATCCGTCTGCTCCGGGGCCCCATACATCAGTAGGGATAGCAGGGCGGGGTAGGTGCAGTGACATCGTCTGCCTCCGAGGCCCCATACACAGCGGGGTTAGCAGAGGTGTACAGTGACACCGTCTGCGCCAGGCCCCCATACACAGTAGGGTAAGCAGAGGTGGCAGTGACATCTGTCTGCCTCCGGGGCCCCATACACAGTAGGGTTAGCAGATGGTGCAGTGACATCCGGCTGCTCCGGGCCCCATAGACAGTAGGTTTAGCAGAGGTGGCATTGACATCCTTCTGCTACCGGGGCCCTATACACATTAGGGTTTAGCAGAGGTTGCAGTGACATCCGTCTGCTCCGTGGGCCCCATACACAGTAGGGTTAGCTGAGTGCGTGACATCCGACTGCTCCGGGTCCCCATAACCCAGTAGGTAGCAGAGGTGCAGTGACATCCGTCTGCTTCCCGAGGCCCATACACAGCGGGTTTAGCATAGGAGAGTGACATCCGTCAGCGCCAGGCCCCATACACAGTAGTGGTAGCAGAGGTTGCAGTTGATAATAGTCCAAGGTCTCAGGTTTAGTCCTTTTATATGCTGTATGGTTCAGTGTTTCTGGCGTCTCTTCCCTGATTTCCTGGTCCTGGCAGCTTCACCTTGAACTTTCTCTTATTCTCGTACTGAAGGCTCTTCTAGAATAACAATTGCTGCTGTCTGACATACGCTGCCTTGGTTGTCTTTATGTCAGTGTCAGTCGTTAAAGGGACAGAACCATCACATTTTAAAAATTTTTTTTTACATACTGACAAACAATATGCGACTATTATAGGGATTTCATTTTTTTTTTAAATTGGGTAGTTAGGGTTTTCTTATATTAAATTCTTAAACTTCCTTCTATGTCAGGACTCTGCAACATCGTCTCTCCAGCTGTTTGGAAACTACATCTCCCATCATGCCCACTGATATAGATTATATAAATGCAGGATGGGAGTTGTAGTTTCCCAACAGCTGGAGAGCCAGCATTGCAGATTATTGACCTATGTACATGACTTACTAGCTTGTGTCTCTGACTTCCCCTCTGTGAGCCCTAATAGCACAGCAGTGGCCGGATGGCTGAGATGTAAGGGTATGTTCACACGACGTAAGTTTGAAGCGTAAATTTACACTTCAAAATGAGCTTCGAAATACGCCTGATAAGAGACATATTTTGAATTTTATTTTGATGCATTTAGGTGGAGAAAATACGCTTCACCATTTTATTTCTATGGGGATTTTACTCATGTAGACGCCTTAAAGGGGTTTTGCCGCTGATGCTAATGTTACTGTGGGATCCACCAAAAATTTGTGTATTTAATCACATTCTCTAAATATATGTCATTAAAAAAAGTGAAGCCTGTGAGAGCTACAGCACTGCTCAGTTCCCCTTAGTTTCCTGACAGTTTACATTAGATACGATCTGGAGCTGACAGGAGCTGATCTGCCCAGTGTGTTTGCAGTTCTTATCTGACGCAGGAACATTAATGAGCTTTTGTGAAGGGATCATGGGGAGAAAGATACTTGTAATCGAGAATCACTGGTTGTAATCGTAATTATCTAGTAAACACGCAGTACGCTCCCCTCGCTTTATAAGGGACGGGGAGAAAGATGCTTGTCTTTGTATAGAGAAACACTGGTTGTATGTAATTATCTCAGTCAACATGCAGACGCTCCCACACTTTAAAAGACTTGGGGAGAACTCGGTTGTGTGTATGCAGGGACATGCAGGGACAGAGGCAGTGAAGAGCAAGGGGGAGGGTGTATTGGCAGCCACTGATGGAGATAAGCAGTGAAGGAGGAAACAATACACAACAACCCCCCTGCATGTCCTCTTACAGCTTCTCCTCCTTGCCTGCCAATACACACATCCCTGCCCCTCCTCTTACACTGCCTTCCTTTCATGTGCACGACCTGGGCAGGACAGAATGCTTCCAGACCATAAAACAAACACGGTTGCTAAGCAATGTAAACCAGCCCTTCTCTAAAACTGAAGCACTTTGCAATATGTAACAAGGAAAGTACATCCTTAGATTTTTGGTCCCCACATTTTCAACTATGATCTTCGTAGTGAGACAACCCCTTTAAGGAAAACCCTACACGGAGTTTTCAAGTGACATTAGAACATCTTCTGTTGGAGGGCATGGGCCTTGGTGTCCTAAATGAAAGACAAAAAAAAAGTATATCTTGGGAGAGGACCCGGTTATACCAGTCTTCTATGGGGTTCCCAAGGTCCACAAAAATGCTTCCCCCCAAAATTTACGCCCCAAAATCTCGGGGCAATAACTTCTTAATGAGTCTTAGAACTGGGGGGGAAAATACCACAACCCATAGTCCTAATTTCCCGGGTTTTACATCAAGGTTTTAAAATCCCTCCTCGGGCCCCTTAGGGGTAGGAGCTGGGGAAGGACCTTATCCTGGGTCCAGTGATGTCGTGGGTTTTACTCCTGTTACCCCACGACGTTGACTTAAGCTCTGCTTTCTTTTTTTAAACAAAATAGCCCTATGACACAAATTTTTCAGGATTCATTTTTTATGGCAGTGGGAAAACCTCTTTTAAGTTTAAAAACTTTAAAATTTTAAAATGCCCCTTTTATTTTTCTATTGGGGGCCACTTTCTCACCCTCTCTGGCTAATATCGCCATGGCCTGGTGGGAACACCATGCCATATGTAATGAGAGTAACCCCTTTGTGGAATGTATAGTGTGGTGTGGGCGTTACATCGACGACCTCTTACTTATTTGGGGTCGCGATGTGGGGTCTACCACACTTTTTGGATTAGATTAATCTGAACCCATTCAACCTGCAGTTCACGGGAGATTGGAATACACTCCTTTCCTGGATGTGTATCTCACAGGACTTAGAGCAAAGGGAAAGATCTCTTCCAATCTGTATCGTAAACCCAATTCAGGAAACACTATCCTTAGAACCAATAGCAGCCATGCTGCCAGCACTATTAAGGCCATCCCTTACGGCAGTATTTCTCAACTCCAGTCCTCAGAATCCACTAACAGGTCATGTTTTCAGGTTCTCCCACAGAATGCACTGACGATAATTATATCACCTGTGCAGAATGCACTGACCATAATTATATCACCTGTGCAGAATGCACTGACAATACTTATATCACCTGTGCAGAATGCACTGACAATACTCATATCACCTGTGCAGAATGCACTGACCATAAAATTTTATCACCTGCAGAATGCACTTGACAATACTTATATCACCTGTGCAGAATGCACTGACAATACTTATATCACCTGTGCAGAATTCACTGACAATAAAAATTTTCACTGTGCAGAATGCCCCTGACAATAATTTTTATCACCGTGCAGAATGCACTGACCATAATTATATCACCTGTGCAGAATGCACTGACAATAATGATATCAAACCTGTGCAGAATGCACTGACCATAATTATATCACCTGTGCAGAATGCAAATGACCATAATCATATCACCTGTGCAGAATGCACTGACAATAATTATATCACCTGTGTAGAATGCACTGTAAATAATGATATCACCTGTTCAGAATGCACTGACAATAATGATACCACCTGTGCAGAATGCAGGGACAATAACCATATCACCTGTGCAGAATGCACTGAAATAATTATAAATCACCTGTGCAGAATGCACTGACAATAATATATCACCTGTGCAGAATGCACTGACCATAAAATTTTATCACCTGTGCAGAATGCACTGACAATACTCATATCACCTGTGCAGAATGCACTGACCATAATGATATCACCTGTGCAGAATGCACTGACAATACTTATATCACCTGTGCAGAATGCACTGACAATACTCATATCACCTGTGCAGAATGCACTGACAATAATTATATCACCTGTGCAGAATGTACTGACAATAATTATATCACCTGTGCAGAATGCACTGACCATAATTTGTATCACCTGTGCAGAATGCACTGACAATACTCATATCACCTGTGCAGAATGCACTGACCATAATTATATCACCTGTGCAGAATGCACAGGACCATAATTATATCCCCTTTGTGCAGAAAGCACTGACAATACTCATATCACCTGTGCAGAATGCACTGACAAAATTTGATAACCCCTGTGCAAAACTGCACTGACCATAATTATATCACCTGTGCAAAATTCACTGACAATTATATCACCTGTGCAATGCTAAGGTAATCATGAAAACGACCTGTTGGTGGGTCTTGAGCACTGGAGTTGAGAAACACTGCCTTACGGGGAGACGGTGAGAGCCAGACGCATTTGCCCAGAAGAGGAAGAATTTAAAATGGCGGAGGAAAAAATAGGCCAGAGGCTGATACAGAGGGGTTATAATAAAAGTGATATTGATAGGGCTACAAATAAAGTAAGACATAAAACACAGGAACAGCTACTAGAAATGCCACATAGAAAAATAAATACAGGAAAAGAACAAGAGGATAATAAAATTACCTTCACTACTAAATTTAGTAGAAACTTCAGCCAGATAAAAACATCTTTAAAAGAAATTTAGGTATTTTGAGACAAGACGAGACTCTTTCAACAATTTTGGATAAGGCCAAAGTTCACCCCGGCTTATTTCGCAACGGATTTGCGGCCGTATTTACGGGGCAAGATCCGTTGCGAAATCAGTTACAAACAAGACTGGCCGTTTTACATTGATTTTAATGGGAAATAGTGTCGTCGTTCAGACGACACTTTTTTTCCGTTCCGGATTGCGGCCGCATTTAAAAATGTGCATGTGAATTATTTCCGGACGGATTCACCAACGATAATGAATGGAGATGGTGAATCCGTCGGGAAATCAGTTCCAAATACGTGCCACACTTAGTGAAGCTTATTTGCAACTGATTTCGGAACGGATTTACGTCGGAAATTCGACGTGAATCAGTACTGAAATCAGCCGTGTGAACATAGCCTTAGGGAGTTCGTATTACACCTAAAAGAGGCCAAACTTTGGGAAATATTATTGCACCCAGCATACACATTAGCCACCAAATTAGGACAGGTAAAGTCCGGCTATCCTAGAAAGGTTTCTTTAAGTGTGGGGCTTCCCGCTGTGGAGCATGTAAGGTGGCTATGAAAACAGCAGAATTCACAGATGGGACCCCAAAAAACAAAAAATATAAAATTTGCCACTTTGCCATTGTGACAGCCGTCACTGCATTTATGTTTCAGGGAAAGCACCCAATGCGACAAAAAAATGTGGGGAGCACCATTAGGAAAATAAAAACACCCTAAAGGAACCATAACCCATCAAAAAAGCAAAAAGCCCCCGGTCAGGGGGAGCTAAACATTTTTTGTAAATGCCACCAGGGGACGAAAGGGGTTAAAATTTTATGTGATTGATAGGGGACCATTCCCTATAGAGGGGAAATGGACAAAGGTGCTAAGACAAAGGGGGGCACAGTGCTCTTCAATTAGGGAAATAGAAGTCCTGAGGGGCCTTAATTTCGCACAGACTGATACAAAATTTAAAGGGACATCATTAAATTTTCCCGTTTTACTAGAAACAAAAGTGCCAAAATAAAACATTTACGTCAACTTTTGGGACACTTGCAAATAGGTATATACAATGTTTCAGTAAAATATGCAAGATGGAGGATTACAGGTATATATTTATCTAATGTAAAAGGTTGGCTACACAAATCTCAGGGGGGGGGGGGGGTTTTTCCACTTAAAATCATGTGTTACCTCCCTAAAAGGCGATTGGTTTTTGTTTGGGTTTTTTTAAAAGAGTCTGGTAACCAAAAACATGACAGTGAGCAAGAGTCGGAGGACTCGAAACGCCGTTTTTTGCCACTAGGGGGGCTGTTGCCCCTCGTTGCCGTGTGCTATGTGGACTCGTTTTAACTTAAAGGCCTCGTTTTACACGGTTACTGCCGCGAGGGGCCGTACTGCGCCCGATTTGCCTTCAGAAGGCGCCCAATCCCGGCAAGCAATTATGGTAACCACTGCTCTCATTGGAAAAATTGGGGAACCGTCGCTCCTCCCCGCTCGGCGATCCGCCGCGGGGGGGGAGAAAGTGAATGCAACCCTTATTTACGGCGCGGACGCGCCATAAAACAAAGCATTTTTTTATGGGGGCCCGGAAACGGCGCCCCCGCCAAGCCCCGCTCCGGCCCCCCCCCCCATCCGCCCCTTATTACGGCGGATTTGTGCGCTCAAAAAAGCTCCAAATCCTCGGAATAACCGTGTAACACGGCCTAAGAAAAAATCTCTGTTTTATACCTTTGGGACCCTTTGCGGGGGTTGTATTGGGCACCCCGCCAGATTCCCTTTTTTTTTTTAAGTGTGAAGAAACCCTTTCCCAGTGAGAAAAAAGAAGAACCCTTACCTTTCATGTATTGCTTTGTCATTTCCTTGTTTTGTATATCCCAAATTGTATCTATCCCCGTTCAAGAAATTATGCCAGTGTTCTTATGTGATAGACTACATGCGGGTACACAGCATCACAGTAAAGTAAGTGCCAAAACAAATAAAGGGGGTCATTATGTATTATTTACTATATTAATAAACACGCGGATACAACATCTACATAAAGTGAGCTGTCCAAAACAAAAGAACATCATTATGCCATTACTTACTATATTAAATAGACTACATGGGATACCCAAACATCACGTAAAGTGAGCGTCCAAGAACAATAAACGATCATTAGCTATTACTTATAATGTAATGAACAATGCGATACAAGCACTACCGAAAGTGACTGTCCCGGAACAATAGAGCGATCATTATGCCAAAATTTCTTACTAATTAATGAGACTACATGCGGATACACAGCAACTACCGTAAAAATTTAGCTGTCCCAGAGAACATTTGAGCGATCATTATGCCATACTTTATTATATGAATGAGACTACATGCGGATACACAGCACCTACAGTAAAGTGAGCTGTCCAGAGAACAATAGAGCGATCATTATGCTATTACTTACTATATATAATAAGACTACATGCAGATACACAGCATCTACAGTAAAGTAAGCTGTCCAGAGAACAATAGAGCGATCATTATGCTATTATTTACTATATATAATAAGACTACATGCGGATACACAGCATCTACAGTAAAGTGAGCTGTCCAGAGAACAATAGAACGATCATTATGCTATTACTTACTATATGTAATGAGACTACATGCGGATACACAGCATCTACCGTAAAGTGAGCTGTCCAGAGAACAATAGAGGGATCATTATGCCATTACTTAATATATGTAATGAGAATACATGCAGATACACAGCATCTACCGTAAAGTGAGCTGTCCAGAGAACAATAGAGCGATCATTATGCCATTACTTACTATATGTAATGAGACTACATGCGGATACACAGCATCTACCGTAAATTGAGCTGTCCAGAGAACAGTCGAGCGATCATTATGCCATTACGTACTATATGTAATGAGACTACATGCTGATACACAGCATCTACAGTAAAGTGAGCTGTCCAGAGAACAATAGAACAATCATTATGCCATTACTTACTATATGTAATGAGACTACATGCAGATACACAGCATCTACAGTAAAGTGAAATTAGTCTGCCCTGCCATTCAAGAGTTTTATCTCACAGCTAGAAATGGGCAAAATGTTATTTTTAATTGCATAGGACTGCTGAAATAAAATAAATAATACCGCCAAAAATTCTAAAAGAAGATTGTTTTCCTGGAATATTGGTTTTAAGAAAAATACAAATTTCTGATGGAAGTGTCCCTTTAATATTGTTCCCTTACAGCAGTGAGTCCCATTTTGAACCAACCGGGGGTTACATCCTGCTTAAAAAAATGGATTAGTGCAGGGAAACCCAGGTGAATAAGGACAACCTTCACGCTGCAATTTTGGGGTGCACAAAAAATGAAGCAAAAAAATTCGGAAACCCCTCGAACCTTGTGAGCGCATTTTTTGCCCAGGCCTTCAAAGTCCAGTTGATGCGTGAGCTTCTGCCACCGGCAATAATTTTTCCACAAAATACGGGAAAATTCCAGAAAATTTTTAATAACTCAATTTTGTATTGCCTCCCCTTTGCCCTTTAAATGGGTTTTGCCAGCAAGAAAAATGCGGGGGAAACTTGAAAATTAAATAATAAAATTTTCCCCTTCATCATTTTTAAAAAAAATTTGGACCGTTTTTGATTTAGGCTGCTCCCCTTAGGACCATAGTGTAAGCCATCCCCCGGGGTACGACCATGAGAGAGCTTTCTCAGTCCTGGGCCGCACATGCTCAAACACACCCCCTCCTCTCAGGCAGTTACTATCTTTATTCACGCCTAGTAATCACAACACTGATGCTGAGCGAGTGTTCAGCCCCGGGTGCGTCATTCGCTTCCGCCCCCTGTACTCCTTATAATCACACACACTACTGCTGAGCTAGTGTTCGCCCCGGGTGCTTCATTCTACTCTGTCCTCTGTGCCCCTTAGTAATCACACACTCACGCTGAGCAATTGTTACCCCAGGTGCTGTCATTCTACCCCCCTCCTTGTACTCCTTAGTAATCCACACTCATGGAGCAAGTGCACCCCAGGTGCTTCATTTACTACTGTCCTCTGTTCTCCTTAAAACACACACTCAGTGACAAGTGTTCACCCCATGCTGTCATTCTAATGCCTTGTACCCCCTTAGTAATACACACACCATCTGAGTGAGTGTTCGGGGCCCCAGGTGTTTGTAATTTCTACCCCCGGTGCCTGTCCTCTTTAGAAATCACACACACTCATGCTGAGCTAGGTTCAGCCCCAATGATATAGAATATAAATGCATGAGGAGTTGATTTTCCCAACACAATAGAACAACAGACCAAAGGGTATTTTCTTTCAACTTTTTTCCTATTCCTTAGTAATTAAGGAAATTAATAAAAGGAAAAATTAATAAATGGAAAAAAGAAACCCTCACTCAGATATGTGCATTGAGAAAAAAAAATGAATGTTTAGTTCTTGGAGGGATTTGAACCAATGACCCCTTTGTTGAGAGGCAGAAGTGCTAACCATTCAGATACATTGTAGCTAGTCACAGCTCTGTACAGAAACAGACTGTTTTGCTAAGTAACACACTGGGGGAAAAGAGGGTGTGTCAACCCTGTGGTCCCATGATATGCAGTTCAAACAAATCATCCACACTTAAAGCTGAAGCAGGACAAATCAGGCATGAAATGCCTTCGAGGCAAAACCCCTTTAAAATGGTCTCATTTCATTAAACCCTATTTTAAAATAAAAAAATAAAAATTCGCTTTCAGATGAAATACCCCAAATCCTTGAAAAGGGGATGAAGTTTCCACCACTGGGTTTTAAGGGTATTAAGTAAATATTTTCCCTGTTGGGGTTTTTTGGGGCCCCTTGTGCATAAATTTTGGGAAAATTTTTGCTGACCCAAAAGAACCACAATGGGACCCAAAGACGACCTGGTGTTGGAAAAAATAGCGCAACTTGCAATAGAGGTTTCCGAACGGAACAATGAGATTACGTGACTTGAAAAAGTATTCACCCCCCTTGAACTTTTCAACCTTTGCCACATTTCGGCTTCAAACATAAAGATATAAAATTTTAAATTTTTTTTCTGAAAATCAACAAAAGGGGGCACAAAAGTGAATGGAACGAAAAAATTTTGGATATTTTAAAATTTTTTTAAAAAAAAAAAAACCCTCAAAAGTGAGGGTGCGATATATTCGGGCCCCCTTTTCTTTTGGTGCAGAAACCATCCGAATTCAGTGAGGGTCTCTGATATCCAATGTTGTCCCAAATGACTGAGATGGGAAAAAAATACCACCTGGGTAATCAAGTCTGTTTAAATGCACCTGCCGTATAGCTCAGGGTTCTGTTTTAAAACGGGGAGAGCATCATGAAGCCAAGGAACACACCAGGGAGGTCCAGATGCTGTTGTGGAGAAGTTTTTTTTAAACCATTTTGGGAAAAAAAAGATTTCCCCAAAATTTTAAACATCCCAAGGACACGTGCAAGCGATCCCTATTGAAAATGGAAGGGGGATCGACCATGCAAATTACAAGCCCGGCCGTCCCCCCTTTAAAATTTCTCTCAAACAAAAAATGATCAGAGATGCAGCCAAGAGGCCCAAAGGCACTCTGGGTGAACGCAAGACTACACTGAGGTTGGGAGAGTCTGCCAAAAGGGCAACAATCAGTCACTGCCAAAACTTCCCTTTTTGGGAAAAGGCAAGAAAACCATTTCTCAGAGATATCCATAAAAAATCTGGTTTAAATTTGCCACAAGCCCCCTGGGAGACACCAAAAAGTGGAAGAAAGGGCCCCCTGGGGGACACCAAAAATGGGAGAAAAAGGGGCCGCCCGGGGACACCCAAAAACGGGAAGAAGGGGGCCGCCCGGGGGACCCAAACATGTGGAAGAAGGGGCCGCCGGGAGACACCCAAAAAATTGGAAGAAGGGGCCCCCCTGGGAGAAAACCAAACATGGGAAAAAGGGGGCCCCCTGGGGGACACCCAAAACATGTGGAAAAGGGGACCCGCTCAGATAAACCAAAATTTCCCAAATTTTTGGGCCCCAAAGCAAAATTTTATGTTTGGCGTAAAAGTAACAGCTCTCCCCCTGAAAAACCCATCCCCACTTCACACATGGTGGGGCAGACATAAACCAAGGGAAAACCCATCCCCCCTGTCAACAGGTGGGGGAGCAATAAGACCAAGGAACCACCCCTCCCCACTGTTCCCCCACATGGTGGGGGCAGCTTTATGAAGACCAAAGAAAACCCTCCCCCGTCACACATGGTGGGGGGAGCATCATGAAACAAGGAAAACCCCCCCATCCCAGCACACATGGTGGAGGCAGCATCATGGTTTGGGTTTTCTTCAAGGAAGGGGAGATGGGTTTTTAAAATTTATGGTGGAGCCAAAAACGGGACCATTCTGGAAGAAAAACCCGTCGGGGAAACGCAAAAACCTGAGACTGGGACGGAGATTTATTTTCCAAAAAGACAATGGGCAAGTAAGTTTGGGAGTTGGCCTTTTTTTTGGGGAAAAAAGGACCCACCGATTCGAATCCCTGTCGGGCGCAAGGATGCTGTTAGGCCAGCCTTACCCCTTTGGTTGCCCCTAACATGAAGGGGGGTGGGTGGGCCGGTTTGGGGTTCTGGGGCGGGGGCCGGCCCATTCGAATACTCCGAGGCAGGCATATCGCGATCGGGAAAGTGCGGCGCATTGCAAACGCTCGCCAGCTCCCCAGGCAGACCTAGTTGAACTGGTCTAAATGGCCGGAGGAGGCGAAATGAAGCGAAACAAATGGGAAAGGGGCAAAATGTCTCTAGGTCGACGTTCAACAGTACACAGTCCCCAGCGCCTGCGGCATGGGGAAAGATTCCAAAAAAACGTTTTTTTAATGTAAACATTTTCTGAAAAAGGCTCAAACCTTCTA
>JAODAL010052232.1:0-26125 GCA_025379985.1 Phyllomedusa bahiana
TTTATATTCTAAACCCTGTAAAGTGCTAAGTTGGCGCAATATAAATAATGATTACTATTATTATAATAGCTTTAGTGAGTGCAAGTTATTTCTTGACAGTCCAATCACTTTACCTCTTTGATTTCTGTTTGATTTAGACTCCGTGTTTCATACCACCACTGAGTCTAATATATAAAGGAGAAAAGAAAGGAATTTTCAGCTCTGGAAGCGCATGGAGATATGGTGACTCCAACAGAAATAACAGGAAAAACAGGAATAGTACTCCAGCGTCTTCAAACCATGACTCCTTAATTGTAAACGTATAAAAACGCACATGACAGGCAAAAAACAAAAGACAGACACGGTAGAGGGCTGACGCGTTTCAGACTATGATGAAGGGTGCATAGCACATGAAACGTGTCAGCCCTCTGCCTTGTTTTTGCCTGTTATGTGCGTTTTTATATATTTACAATAAAGAAGCCATGCTTTTAAGACGCTGGAGTACTATTCCTGTTTTACCACTGAATCTAAATTATATAGCATTTGAAGTTGATTCACTTTCAAATAATTTCAACATTAAAGGGAATCTATGGAAAATTTTTTACTAAAACAAAAACACGATACTGACATTTAAAAGGCATTGTCCCACTACGAGATTTTCACCCTTTTTGTAGTGAGTGGTATTGAACTTGAGGGCCGTCTTTTGGTCGCTGGCCTTCAGCTCCCTCCGTTCCCCGCCCTCCGCCCGCACCACAAGGCAGTATCCGATTTCACGTTCTTCGTCCAGTTTTCGGATGGAATCTGTGCATGACAATGTGAAGGGGGAGGACTTTTCTCTGCTCATCGCGGAGAAAATCCCCCCCACCCCCTCTCTGCGGCCGACCAACCGGTATTTGTCCCTTATTTGGCCTCTTATTCTTTTTTTCTTGGCAGTTTTTATTTTCTGATTGTAGATTTCTCAATTCCATCTTGTTTGAACTGCTTTGAACAACATTTAGAAAGATTCTTTACAGCAGCTTCATGGACACAGAAGCCTCTATATCAGAGTTTTCTAGGCATGCTCTGTGACTTGAGAAGAAGTCAAGAGAGGGGAAGAGGAGAGAGCTACCACCATCTCCTATTTTGAATGGTAGATGCTTTGTTGTCTATAGTCATTGCTGTTACCTTTCAGTGTAATTCTGCCCGTGCTGATAATGAGGAGACTGCTGAAAAGTTTTATCTGCAGAACAGGAAGTGTCAGACTATTATTAGGCCTAGTGGCCAAAGTGAAAACTGCAGGACTTCAAGATTTAAATATTAATAGTAATATGGAAAATTACGAAAAACACCACAAAATACTTAACCCCTTAAGCCGAACACCTGAAATATACTAATGATCAGCAATTTTTTTTAGTTTTTACCTCCTTACGTTTCAACAGTCGTAATTTTTTTATTTTTTCAATGATGCAGTTGTATGAGGTTTTGTTTTATTCGGGACAAGTTGTACTTTTTGGGGAAATAGTTTAAGTTCACTTATAAATTATTACAGAATTTGTTTTTTAATTTTTTTTACACTTTTCACATTTCACACTTATATTGTGATTGATTAATTCTACAGATTATTGTGGTCGTGTTGATACCTAATACAATGTAGTTTTTTTGTGTGTGTGTAATTTATGCACAATTATTTTTTATTAAATATTTTTATTTATTATTTATTTTATTTATTTTTTTCAACACTTTTTGTTTTTTACTTTTTTTAAATCTCATGGAGGAATAACTGTTTTACATTTTTTTTTACATTATTTATTCATATATGCTAATACATTATAATCTGTGTCAGTTTGACACAGGTAGCGATCAGGGCAGCAGACAGTGTGCCCTGATCGCTGGCTTCTTACACAGACAGTACTGGGGCTACTCTAGGTCACCAGGGCTGACTGTGCAGACATTCCCCGGGCTCTGAGGGTCACTAGGAGTCTCGATCACCCGACAGAGCAGAAAAAGCACTTTGTCATGAACTGTGGCAATGAAAGGGTTAAGCGCCTAGGAGCAGAGCCCCAAAACCCCATGTCTGCAACAACCTAAAATGCCCGCTGCCAAAAAACAGCTGGCAGTTGTTAAGGGGTTAAAAAACATGTTTAACATAAAAACACAAGTTAAAAAAAGGTAATTTTCTGATGACACATTCCCTTTTAGTAGTGTAATTGATAAAAAAAATATAAATAACTAAATATAAATAACTATATATATATATATAAAATATATATATATATATATTTTATGATAATTATTTCTGGTATCTCATTCACGCCATGTTTATGGCATCTGTTCATGGAGTCAGTCAGGATATCAGGAAAGACTTAAAACAACAGACATCGCAGAATCGTGACAGGGCCAGTAATATGGGAGACCTGGAGTTTTCTTCAGACTCCGGTTGCCATGTTTACTGGACGGAACCCCACAATTACATCGTAGAAGTATGAAACAGTTTTGGTCTAAAACTCATTTTTTTCCCCATAGGTTTCTCTGGGGAAAAAAGTGAGTTTTAGACCAAAACCTTTTTATACAGGTGGCCCTAAGGGTCTCAAGTATGAAAACTGTCAAGGAGTAAGACTTTCTTTGTTGCCCATAGAAACCAAACAGAGCTCCCCTTTCATTTCATATAGTACTCTGAAAAAATGAAAAGGGAACTCTGATTAGTTGCTATGGGCAAGAAAGAAAGTCTTAGACCTAGACAGTTTTCATACATGAGAAGAATTACAGTCTTATAGTGGCTATTTGCAAACATAAATTCAGTTTAGGGCTATGCACTGCAGCTCCTCTTAGAGTAAAAAACACAGGGGCAGATTTATCAAGGCAGTTGCACCAGAATTCTGGCACAATTTGCACCAAAAATACATGCTTTACACCACATTTACTATGTGTTTTTAGTCAGTTTCAGGCACTTCTCTGCCTCATCCGACAAAGGGGCGTGACCTCATAAAAAGGTTGTTTTTCGAAAATGGCCGGGTTTTAAATGGCCCAAAAAACGGCCAGATTTTTGCTCCTTTTCCTGGCGAAAAGGGAAAGCCAACTTATAGGTTTCCCCCCCCCCCCCGCGGGGGTTACAAAGAAAACATTTCAAACCTGCACCAATTTAAAAACCCCTAAGTAAAGTGGGCATTGAAAAATTTGTCAGCTAACTTTACACGATAAAGAGTTAGACACTTTTAATAAATCGCCCCACGGGTTTCCCACACCATTGGAAAAAGTTCTAAAAAACCCGGGAAACCTCTTTAAAAAAATCCATATGGGAACTCAGGGGGCAAACCATACCAAAAATAATCAAAATGTTGTACTAAAGGAGAAATCAAATCTTCCCTAGATATTGAAAGGGGAAAAAAAAACCGGGGGCCACAACAAGCATAAAAATAAATACCCCAATGGGGGAGATGGCAAAAAATATCAATTACAATCCAAAAAAACCCTAAACAAAGAGGAAAAGGAAAAAAAACTTGGTTTTCCCTTTTTTTACTTCAAACTAAATTTCACTTGGAAAACGTTTTTTTCCCCCCCAAGGGAAAAAAAAAGGGGAATAACCTTAAAAACCCTGAAACGGAAAAACTAGAGTTTGACTTGAGGATTTAAAGAACATAAAACCTTTAAGGCATTTTCCTGGGGTGCCAGACCCACGGGTGAAGAGCCCTTTTGGGGCCCCAGTTGGGCTTTTCGGGGCTCAGGGGAGAGCTTTTTTATGGGGGCTCACCCTAAACTCTGAAAAGGATGACATACCTCCCAAGCTGAATTTGCCTTTTGCCTTTCTTTCTATGCTTTTCCCTCTCCGAGGATGAAAATTCATTAAAAAACAAACTCTGGGTCTACCATGCTCATGGGCCCCGGGCTTCCCTTTTTCCCCGGGGGTCAGCCCCGGCCCCTGCTTAAAGGCAATTTCCCTTTACAGTCACTGGGACCAACAAAAACACGAGTAAAAGCACCAATTACCTTTGACTTTTTTAATTTGGGCTATAAAAAAACCTTCAATCTCCTCCTCGTAGAACCGCACAAAACATTTATCATATATGTAGAGGTGAATGGGTTTGGTTGCATTGGATAACACTCGCTCCTTAAAGGGGTTGTCTCACTAAAAGGGGTTTGTTTTTGGTTAACGATTTTTTCAAAAACAAGTCACTTTTTTAATATGTGCCATTAAAAATGTCTTACCTATTCCAGAAATCCCTTCTTGATGAGCTGCCTTAGCTCCTCAGGTCGATGCTACAGACCTTTAGTTTATTACCATGGCTGCCACACGGTTACTATAGCTACAGACCTGTCACTACAGGTCAGTAGAAGCCAGTAAACACGCCCCTGAATACAAAAATGAAACTGAGAAAACCAGACTGATGTAAGATGAATCAATGTAGTAAGACAACCCCTTTAATTGTTTTTGAAAATCAGTTTTGTAACATTGCTATTGGACATATATTGCATTCCTCACTATATTAGTTGATTTCCCTGACAAAGATGTAGTCCTGTCCTCTTGACGACCCTGTTCCTGTTACAAGCATTTTTTTTTCTTATAATGTACTGAAACCTTCAAAAATTAATGAATACGTATGAAAAATTTTTCTTTTAATAAAAATATTAAAAAAAATATTTTTAAAAAAGTACCATGACTTTTGTCAATCCCAATTACAAAAATTACGAAGGGTATACTTTTTAATACCCCCTGCCCACCAGTTTTCTTATGACCAAAAAATTTTTTTTTCCCCCTTCTGGGAAGCAGAAAACCCATTTGTGACCAGCCCATTATCTTTTTTTTTTTCCTTTTTTCATCCCCGCCCTCCAAGAGCCATGTTGAAACTTTTTTTTTTGGGGCAAGATTTCTGCTTAATTTACCTAAACCCTACCATGGAATGACAGGAAAATAAAAAAAAAAGATTGTGTAGTGGTAAAAAACAAATACAATTCGGGTAATATAAAATTTATTTATTATTCACCCTATTTTACAACTTCTTAAGAAATTTTATCTTTTTTTTTTATTTCCCACGCACTACTAGTTTCTGACACCAATGTGGTGTTTTTTGCAGGGTGAAGTGTAATTTTTTTTAATAATGGCAATAATTTGAAGTACATGAAACTTTTCGATCACTTTTTATTCATTTTTTTTCTATATGACCATGTGACCAAAAAAAGCAATTCTAGTGTTAAAAAGTATGGATATGGCAAAAACAATTGTTTTTTTATTGGTAACTTTTTGATATGTAAATGGAAAAGGATTTTTTCTTATTTTATTTTTAGTTTTTTATATTTTTTACATTTAGAATTTTTTTACAGCAATTTTAAGCCCTCCCTAGGAGGTTTGAACATGCAGTTGCTTGATAGTTTGTACTATATATATTACATTATATAGACAATTAATTGAGTATATTCAGGCAGGCCTGGAGGTCTACATTAGGCCTCTAGCTGCCATGGCAACTGTATGTCACCCCACAATCTTATCATGAGGGGATGGGACAACACAAGGAGGTGTTGCAGATCTTCCTAACTCTTGATTCTGTAGGTTCATTGAAAGCAGCATTAAAGTAGTAAAATGGCTGAGATCAGAGTTGTCCCTGATTCTGGGCGCTTATGGTAAATTTCAGATGTAATTCACAACTGACCAGGTGTGGAACAGACTCATTATGTAAGCCTGTTGCATACACCCATCACATCAAGCTGACATAAAATTACATCAATTTTTGTGAAGTGGTTGAACAGCTTTTTGCGTGCGATAATTAGTCAAGTCAAAAAACACCATACATCCCTAAGTTTAGCACTTTCTCTTCTATCCTATGCTGTCTTAATGTATATTGTGGTATATGGTATAGCACAGTAGATCTAACTAAGCTACTTTAATCAATGCTTAATATTACTCTACTTTCTATGTTAACACTTTTTCAAGATTTTATGCACTGTAAGAAGGCACAAGGAAACGTCAATGACGGCAGGTACGTGTCACCGAGGTGCCTGGCCTTGGTAAAGTAAGGGACAGGTTTTTTTTTGCAGTAGGTGTCTGACACTTGCTTAAAGGGGTTTTGCCACGAAGTAAAATTGACATGGGAAGCTTGCAGATGAAATAACAAATATTTTCACCATTCATCATTATTAAAAATTCTGGACCGTTTTTGTTTTAGCTGCTCCCTTTAGTGATCCATTGTTTACAGCTCATCTCCAGGGGATTCGACCAGGTCTGAGAGCTCCTTAGTCCTGGCCAGACATGCTCAGAAATTACCTCTCCTCTCAGGTAGCTACTGAGTGTTCAAACCCCAGGTCCTCTGTATTCCTTAGTAATTAGTCAAACAGTGCAAATAAATAAAAAAGAAACCTCAGTCAGGTTTGTGCATTGATTAAGAGAAAAAAAACAACAACACAGGTTTGGTTCCTGCAGAGATTTGAACCTAGGACCCTTGTGCCTAGAGGCAAAAACTTAACCTCTCAGCTACTCACAATGCTTTATATAAAAAGACCTTTCTTTGACTACAGAGAGGAAAGGCATGGTGATGTCATCCTGCTGGGTCACATGATATGCAGTTCAAACAAATCATACACGCCTCCTTCAGAGCACACAGAGCTCTGAAGAGCTGGATCTATGGAGCTATGCTGTGCCACTGTGAGATTTCACTGACAACAATCAGTGGTAGGTGTGACGTATGCATGCGGGATGAGATTTTTCACTGACAGCAATCAGTGATAGGTGCGACGTATGCTTGCAGGGTGAGATTTTTCACTGACACTGACTGAAACACAAACAGATAAAACGTATAGTTTTGTTCTGCAGATTTGTAGAGGTCAGAGGTGTAATAATCAGCTGAATATATCACTGTGAGAAAAAAATCATCCATCTTTCCCAGAGTCCTGAATGTCAAATGCCCATTCTAATTACAAAGTATGTAGAGAGAGCGAGAAATGTAGATATACACTATGCAGTTACACTTAGCTTTTCACTTCCAACGACAGCTGAGAACCTTTCCCTTTCCCTGGCTCTCACAGAATTAATTCTCACGTGCACACTTTGGGGCACGTCTGCAGAGAGAGAAGATACGCCCTGCTGGGAGGAGAAACATGCCCCTCCATTTCACAAGCTCTGCTTAGCAACCAGTGTAAATGGCTGCCAAATGGAGAAATGAGAATACCCCTTTAAGGAAATGGATTGATTAGACTTCAGTTATCCGATTTGATCCCTGTTTCTCCCAATGGCTAAAGTCAAAGTATGCCAGGTATTACAGTCATGAGATTTTTTGGCAAGGACCTCTGATAAACGTCTATTGTCAGTTCCTAGACCCTGTAAAACCAAGACTGTAACAAATGTGAGTGTGGTCTAATCTAAATCTATCTTAATGTTTATATATCTAACATATGTTGCCAGAACATTTATATGTATGACAAAATGGCTTAAAATGCATAAAATGAACACATAAAAATATACAGCATTGAGAATTTATCCTAAAGGAGTTGTCCAGTTCCACTTAAATTTAATAGGATGCTCCTGGTTGCCCTGCCCAGTCCTCCGTTCCAGTATTGGCTCTCTTCTATATACAGTCTCCTTCTTCCAAATGGGGACATCATCCCTGCAATGGTTGACCGGTTGCAGAGCTAATCACTTCCAAATGGTGATGTAAGGGAAGTGGCACATGACCACTGCAGCCAATCAGCGGCTGCAGCAGTAGCGTCCCCATTTGAAAGATGAAAAAAGAAAACAGAAGATCAAAGAGACCCAGCACTGGATTTGAGGAGCAGGGGAAGGGTAAGTAAAGGATTTTCTTTTTATTGGGCCAACAGGAGCTTCCTATTAATGTTTAGAGAAACCAGACAATTCTTTTAAATCTGGAATATATCAATGACAATCACTTTATGCACTATGGGCGACATGTATGTACGGGGCCGCGCCAGTAGTCTAGCATCCTTTCAGCCCAACAACTGGTGCAGCCCTGTGCGCTGGATGTATGAGCACGCGCACTCCAAAATTAGGCGCATTATAAAGTGCCCACGGCACTTTATAATGCGCCTAAGATGCGGGGGTGTTCTGTACAACCATTGTATTCTACACATTTATAACTTTAGTACAGAAAAACCATGCACATTAATGCTGGAAAAGGTAGACCCATTTAAAAGTGGTTTACCTGAGCCAGAAGTGTCGCTTTGTAGCTAGAAAGCGCTAAATCTATGACCCGCAGTAGAACAGGTTCATAGATTCAGGTGCGTTCTACGCTACAAATTTGTGCAATAAAATGGGCGCCTGGGCACCGAAAATCATACATGTCGCCCTACATGCCTACTATTACAATATTATTTTATAATGCACAAAAAAATCTAGAAGCAAGTGACAGCGAGTGAGAAGACCTACAAAGTCATCTATATAACACGCTCGATAAACAACGTCAATCTTTTCTGATACCATCAACAGCAATTTTAAAATAAAAAAAAATGAAATTACATATCCATTTTCTGCGCATGAAGCTTGATGTATATATGATGCATGATGACAGGTAAAATTGTCAAACTAGAAACAATTCATGATATCTCGAAGTCGCCTCAGGGAAATTTCAATGTCAACTGTGATATCCATGAACTGTATATATCATGTAAAATATACTATGTAAGCAGTCTATACCAAGATTAAATACTCACCAAGAGGTCTTTAAAATTGATATGCCTTTGGAAATAGCACACAAATTGTACTTTCTCACATGTACTAGTTTTTACATCTGGAAAAAGTTATTTTTTACTTTCCTTTTTTTTAACAACACCATCACTATCAAGTGACTGCAGGGTGCATTCACACAGCCACATTACACAGAGTGTTGTTATATGGGCAGGGCTACCTAAAAGAGTACCTATCACCACCACCCAAACTTGCAAAAAAATTATAGTAGATGAAATTATAAAACTTTTCTCAAATACATGTCATTAGCAAATCAGATGATTTTCCTCAGTGTTAGGGTATTCACACTTCAAAATCAGCTTCCAAATATGCTTCAAAAACGCCTGATTAGAGGTGTCTTTTGAAAATCCTATCCCCATTGTTTCCTATTGGGATTTTACGGCGAAAAATGCCTCAAAAATTTACGTCACTTATTTTTACGGTCGTAATTGTGACCAAAAATGGCTCACAATTACGCTTGTGAAATACACTTTGTGTAAACAACAAGGCATAGTTTACATTATAGTCAAAGAAGGAAGATTTGAAGCTTGTCTGGGGCTCACTGAGCCATTTTTCGGTGCATAAAACGCTCTAAAAAATGGGCCAAGAAAAGTAGTGTGAACATACACTTTCAAGGAAACAGGTTTTGCTTTCACTCTTTCAGGCAGAGATCACAGTCTGGTAAGATTCCTTCTGTGGGAGATAATATACCAACTGTGTCGACAGAGCTCAGGACATAGCTCCTTGGACAGGCTTAATCTGAGTCTCTCACTGTACATACACTGCACAGCACACTGAGGACTAAGGTGACCAGACTTTGCACTTTTGGCGGAACAGTCCTGCTTTTGTTACCTGTGTCCCACGGCCCTGGCAACGTCCCCACGAGATGCCCAATGTCCCGCTTTCATCGGGACATTGCCATTTCGTCACCAGCTTCTGGGCCGCTGCCACGGGCCTGGCACGCCAGCGATCTTTTCAGCTGTATGCGCCTCCTCTATTGTGGAGCAGGCTTGGAGTAACCAGCACAGGCGGAGTGAGTAGACTTGTACAGCTGCCAGACTAGGGGGCACATAAACCTATTTACAGAAAAAAGGGGAATTAATTACTCAAAGAAAAAATGGAAACACGGCCATACTCTCAGCTAGGAAGCTGAAATGAGACAACGCAGCAAAGAGGCAACACCAGCCCCCATGCTATTTAAGAGAAATACCCAGGTGCAGTTAATTGGTGGTAGCCCATACATCTCACCACTAGGGGGACAGAAAACTGCACCTTAAATTGACATATATTCACATAGCATGCAAAAAAGCCACAGTACCATGCATTGGGAGACTATACAGATGCAAAAATACCCGTAAGACAGCCACTCGCACAACTTCCATGCATGTGGGGGGCGGCCGCTGGTATTCAAATTGCATATAGATAAAACAGTATACGTGTGCCAGTATGAAAATGTGCATTACACCATGCTGTATCACAGCCTATTACACCACCACCATTAGACAGGGCTGGTCGCTCAGCACTTCTAGGGTGTCAAACACAGAATACAGAGACCCATTACTCCCCAGTACTGTTGGGCAGAAAAAATTCACATACTAGAAAAACATCAAATATGAGCTATTAGTTGATACAGTGGCCACTATATGTAAGCCTGCAAGCCTTTGTTGCCTCTGTGCTGTGTTCAGTCTCATTTCAGCTTCCTAGCTGTGAGTATGGCCGTGTTTTGTTTTTTTCTTTGGGACATATACCTACCTGCAGAATAATATGGGGGAAATTTACCTGCTTACAGAATAATATGGAAGGCATATGCCTGCCTATAAAATAATATTGGGAAATATATACCTGCCTACAGACTATGGGGAACACATACCTGCCTGGAGAATAATATGGGGGACATACAGACTACAGCCTACAGACTATTGGGGGCAAGTACCTGCCTACAGAATAATATGAGGGACATTTACCTGCCTACAAACTATGGGGGACATATACCCGCCTACAGACTATGGGGGATATACACCTGCCTACAGGCTATGGGGGACATATACCTGCCTACAGACTATGGGGGACATATACTTTTCTACAGACTGGGCCTCTATGTACCTATAACCTAATGGGAGGACATATATACCTACCTACCTTATTGGAGCCTATATAGGAATGATGGGTGATTCCCCATCTTTGATAGCAGGCATCCGACTTTCCTACCATAGTAAAGCGGGTCACCAAACTTTTCTATATAGATGCCCCAGTAGGTAAGTAGGTATATAGGTTTTAGGAAAATGAGGATTCAAAAATATTTTTGTGGTAAATTCTGCAGGAATATGTCATGGCCGGGAGAAGAAGTCATAACGGTCTGGGCCGAATGGAGAAGAATAAGGAAAGTGAATGACTCCAATCAGAAAAGACATCACCTGTGAGTGCTTAAATATAACTGCACTGTAATCAGTTATGTGTCTGCAGAGTCTGTGTATACTGGAATCTACTACTGTATGGCGGTAGTATAGAGTCTGTGTACACTGGTATCTACAACTATAGGGTCATTGTATGGTGGAAATATTGGTTGTAGTTTAATGGCTTAGTTTCAGGCACACAACACACAGTAGTTGGGTGTAGTGGACATGACCTTTTGTGAAGGAGCTTGGCTTGTGAAGTGGTCTAGGAAAATTTTGGGGACAGTGAGCGTCCCTTTTCGCTCCCATCATTTCTGGTCACCTTACTGAGGACATATGTCTGACAGGCTTTACCTGTTACTTCCAGACTCCTCCTCTATAGCACACAGGCATCCATATTACACTACTGCTAGTGTAATAAGTATTTCAGGCTCCTCCATACACAGTAGACTTTCCTAGCTCAGAAGCAGGAGGTTTCACAGAGCTTTTAACATAGTGATCCATCATGCTGTCAGGAGCTGACTTGATCCCACTTTCGTTCTGTCTTAAAGGGCCAACGAGTTTTTAAAACTAAATTACAAGTGAAATGTTTTCATTAAACATATTTGAAAAAGTATTTTTATTTTAGTCTTCTATTACTCCTCCAGTTTTTTATGCTTTATGCTAAATAAACGGCATAACCTCATGCATAACTCCCAAGTGTCGTTTTTTTTTTAAGGGATAGTTTTTTAACCCCAATCCCCTCTTAACTTCTTAAATGTTCCTCCTTTTGACTTGAAAAACTTGCAGTAGTACTCTCTGGCTCCCAACTGCTTATTAGGCTCTAATTTATATATTATTAATCTATATGCAGATGATTTTGTGGTAATTTGTAAATACAATTTTTTGAACCTTATAGATTTGCATAGAAAAATTCCTCTAAATGAAACATACAGTAAGTGTCTCGTATTGACCATTCAAAAAGTTGGGCGATATGACTTCATGTTCAGCACAGCACATTTAGAGAGACATGTATGATTGTTTTTTTTTTCACCCTTTTCTGGCGTAAAATGCGCCTAAGTGAGCCGGCTACGATGTCTAATGCGCCAAACAAATGTGTTAGGTGATTGTGCATAAGACTCGACACTTTCTAATGCTGTTAGGGAAAAAAAATGTCCAATATTTCTCAACTTACATCAGAATAATAATAAAAAGTAATTTGTAATAATTATCAAACTATATATAATTAAATTATTTAAATTTAATAAAAAAATTTTATCATATAAAAATTAATATAAAAATATTTAACATCCCAAAAATATAAAACTATCTCCTATAAAATGTATTTAAAATTAATAGAATCTAAAACTAATTTTACAATAAATAACTAACTGAAGATGTTAAGATTTTTAATTTTTACTGCATTAAATTTGAAATGTATTTTTGCTGCTCTCATCCTTTATTCTACATACAGCAAGAGTCAGCATACCATAGGTCTGGTGCATTACTTATGTGCCTAAGTTCCATAATGCGAAAAACATACAGGTGAGGTGCAATGAACTTTAAACACCATTTATGAACACACAAAAAACACTTTCATTCAGGCACATTATATACTGAAAAATAGATGAGAAAATGCACTTCAATCCCGCTAGTTCCATCCATGTCTCCCTTAGCCCTCAGTGAGTGATGCAGAGTAGATTACAGGGCAGCAGTGTATGCTCCTGAGAAAATAAGGTGTGTCCCCTCTCCTAGACGGGGATATAGAAATAGGTAAATAATGCAGTGAATACATTTTTAGATTGTCTGCCCTTTCCCATCATTTGTTAGAAAACTAAAACTCCCAGGCAGGGGCGTCGCTAGGCTGTTTTATTCGGGGGTCGGGCCCCGAATAAATCACCCTATGGCCCGAGTCTCCCGGGCTCCAGGCCTCTGCGCTGGGCCTGGAGCACCGACTGGCCCTGCAGCTGCATGTGCGTCCGCTGGACGCACACTCAGCTGAGGGCTTCTGCGGAGCAGAGAGCGAGCGCTCCCTGCCCCGCAGACTGTGTCGGACCCGCAGGTCCGACACAGCGGGGCCGCCGGGTCCTCACAGCGCTGAGGATCCCCCGCGGCCCCGTGCGCCTCAGCCGGCAGCGTCGCGGTGATGTGATGTCATCGCGACGCTGCCTCTCCTCGGGCGCACAGCGCGTCATAGCCATGCGCCCGAGGAGCAGCCGGAGGAGCGCGAGCTGAAGAGGACGGAGCGCGCTCGCCGGGGGAGTTAAGGTGAGTATGAATGTTGTTATTTTTAAAGCGTTTACCTGCCTCAGTGCCCCTATAATGCCTGCCTGTGCCCCTATAATGCCTGCCTGTGGCCCCCATATCCCTGCCTGTGCCCCTATAATGCCTGCCTGTGGCCCCCATATCCCTGCCTGTGGACCCCAAATCCCTGCCTGTGGCCCCCATATCCCTGCCTGTGGCCCCCATATCACTGCCTGTGGCCCCATATACTGCCTGTGCCCCAATAATGCCTGCCTGTGGCCCCTATATGCCTGCCCGTGGCCCCATATACTGCCTGTGGCCCCCATATCCCTGCCTGTGGCCCCCATATACTGCCTGTGGCCCCCATATACTGCCTGTGGCCTCCATATCCCTGCCTGTGCCCCTATAATGCCTGCCTGTGGCCCCCATATGCTGCCTGTAGCCCCCATATCCCTGCCTGTGGCCCCCATATACTGCCCGTGGCCCCCATATCCCTGTCTGTGCCCCTATAATGCCTGCCTGTGGCCCCATATTCTGCCTGTGGCCCCCATATCCCTCTCTGTGGCCACCATATGCTGCCTGTGCCCCAATAATGCCTGCCTGTGGCCCCATATTCTGCCTGTGGCCCCTATATCCCTGCCTGTGGCCAACATATTCTGCCTGTGGCCCCCAAATCCCTCCCTGTGGCTCCCATATCCCTGCCTGTGGCTCCCATATCCCTGCCTGTGGCACCTATATCACTGCCTGTGGCCCCCATATGCTGCCTGTGGCCCCCATATCCCTGACTGTGGCCCCCATACGCCTGCCTGTGGCCACCATATGCCTGCCTGTGGCCACCATATGCTGCCTGTGCACCTATATACCTGCCTGTGGCCCCCATATACTGCCTGTGTCCCTATATACTGCCTGTGTCCCTATATACCTGCCTGTGGCCCCCATATACTGCCTGTGTCCCTATATACCTGCCTGTGGCCCCCATATACCGCCTCAGTGACCCCATATACTGCCTCAGTGACCCTATATTCTGCCTCAGTGCCCCTATATACCTTCTTGTGGCCCCTATATACTGCCTCAGTGCCCCCATATACTGCCTGTGGCCCCATATACTGCCTCAGTGCCCCTATATACCTGCCCGTGGCCCCATATACTGCCTGTGCCCCACTATATACTGCCTTTGGCCCCTATATACCTGCCTGTGGCCCCTATATACCTGCCTGTGGCCCCTATATACCTGCCTGTGGCCCTATATATCTGCCTGTGGCCCCATATACTGCTTCAGTGCCCCTATATACCTAACTGAGGGGACTGCTATACCTATAATTAAGGAGTTGCTGGAAATGTGAGGATTCTAAGATATTTGTGTCCAAATCCTCAGGGACGAGTCTTGGCCGGGAGCAATCAGCATGAAGAAAGTGAACGACGCTGATCAGAAAAGACGTCTCCGGTGAGTCACTAAATGTAACTGCAGTGTAATCACTTATATGTCTGCAGAGCCTACATACAACTAGTATCTACCACTATCTGGTCACTGTATGGCGGTGGTATATGTAATCAGAGCCTGTGTACAGCTGATAGTCACATATGGGGGTTGCGTTCGGTCAGGGTCTGGCAGGATTATTTGAGCCTTAAGTAGTAATAGTTTTGGGTCTTGGTTTTGTAGGAGGGTTTTAGTAACAATCACTTGTCTGGTAGATTTGCTCCATGTGTAGGTGGATGTTTTGGTGACTGTTTAGGGGTATTGTCATATGAAGGTGAGAAGTTCTGAAAAAGTAAATTTGTCATTGGTGATTTTTACTGTACAGTGACTGCTGAGGAGATGGACGGGATCTGTGTGGGATGTGCAGAAAATTAGTGACAGGAACAGAAGGTTTTTCTCTGTAAAAAAACATCCGCAGTTTACAATGAGGCGCGAAAAATGTCGTGTGAACCCAGCCCTACCCAGAAAAACACAAAGGGCCCGAGCCCCGGATGTTTTAGGACCCTAGCAACGCCCCTGCTCCCAGGACATGAGACATTCTTAAAGTGATAATCCAGCATGAAGTATTTATCATCTGTTCATGGATAAGTAATAAGTGCTATGACCCTAACCTATCTATCTATCTATCTATCTATCTATCTATCTATCTATCTATCTATCTATCTATCTATCTATCTATCCATCTACTGATCATTTATCTATCTAACTGTTGTGAATGGGGGGGGCTTGTTAAGATGGCAGAATGGACACCCCCTTCCTATATAACTCATACTTGCCAACCCTCCTGGTTTGGGCGAGTCACTCCTGTTAATGGGGGTATGCCCCCCTCCCCCCGCTTGGGTTGCTCAACCTCCCGTAGCTGTGGGTTTGGATCCGTGTTGGATGCAGCAAGATCGCACCCTATAGTTTATTAAAGGGCTCCTGCTCCGTCTTTCAGACCAAGAATTGATATGTCAATTCCTGGAACGGATCCGAAAGATGGATCCGACAGACGCAGTGTAAACACACATCGGTGATCACTCATGTGAACGCCGATACGTGTTTTACATTACGAGCAGTGTAAAATCACACTGCTCATTGTCAGATGCGTGTCTGGGTCAGTCTAGATGGACCGAAGCACGCATCTAAAAGCGTATGTTCACACGGACCCAACACGCTGTGTGAACATACCCTAAATGTCAACACATGGAGTGTATGGAGCAAAGATACACCTATGCTGCACTGTGTTGGCAAAAAAAAAAGGGCTTTGTAAACTATACACTGACTTTGTGAATTAGATCATTATAGATACTCTTTAAATACACAAAGAACTGCCTTTTAAAAATTAGGGTGACGTATAAAAACTAGGTTTAAGACTTTCTTTGTTGCCCATAGCAACCGATCACAGCTTCCCTTTTATTTTTCCATAGTACTATATGAAATGAAAGGGGAGCTCTGTTTGGTTGCTATGGGCAACAAAGAAAGTCTTACACCAAGACAGTTTTCATACAACATCTAGGACCTCATGTATCTAGCAGTAAGATTGTCTTGGTTGTCCATAGCAATTGATCAAAGCTACCTTTTATTTTTTCCAGAGCACTTTATGAAATGATTGGTTGCTATGGGCAACAAAGAAAGTCTTACAAAGTTTTCATACATCTGGCCCTTAATGTGTTGTTATGCAGTCTCTCATAAGCAATAATGGCCATACAATCCCTGGTAATAAATATGGAACTACCACACATAATGGATGTCCACCTGGCTTTAAATACACAGATATGACATAAAACAAGGTTTTATATCTGACCTATTTGCTTGGTTAAACATACCTTAAAAATGATCGTAAGTTATTTTAATTAATGGCATGTTTCCACATCAAGTACAGGATAAATGCTATGGAGTCGGCAACAAAAATCCCATTAAAGGGGTTTTGCCACGATGTAGTGTTGATGTGAGATCCTCCAAAATGGGTATTTAATCACTTTTCTAAATATGTGATTACAAAAAGTGAAACCTGTGAGAGCTACAGCATTGCTCAGTCCCCCTTAGTTTCCTGAAAGTTTACTTTAGACACGACCAGGACACTGACAAGAGCTGATCTGGCTGTGCTTGTGTGTTTGCACTTCTTATCTGATGACAGGGAACATGAAGGAGCTTACAAGGGATTGTGGAGAAAGATCCTGTGTCTTTTGTACCACTGGTGGTAATGTAAGTATTTGAGTAAACATTGCAGATGCTCTCTGCTTCCTGGCTCTGCTCAGCCCCCACTCCCTCTCCCCCCTGCAACCATTCATGATGCTGCATGCTTTGTTTATCTTCTCTCCTGAACAGATAAGAGGTAAGGAACTCACTTCTTGGCAAAACGCCTTTAAGTACTATCACCTTCTCTGTGGGCTTGTATGATATCCTGAATTCTCTGAGTCAAAGACTTCTAAACAATATTCTACATCAATCTGGTTCTACCTTTCTCAAGCAGTGGTTGACTGATCAGCTTTGTCATTGAAAATTTAGGGTACAAATAAAAAACAAAATATGTCTATCAGATTGAGATCTGGACTATAACCTTGATTTCCTTGGTTTAGGTGTGAGTGCTGGTTTTTCTTTTGTCATTTCTATACATAAATCCTATTTAATTCAGCTAATTTCTTACAAACAGTGATTCCTGTTTATGTCCTACTTCTGCTGCTTGTTTTTCATTGGTATCTTTTTTCCAAGGCAAAATTGCTGTGGAGTTTTTTTTCTATCCCTTTGTTTTAAATGTTTTTTTTTGGGTCTTTCAAATTTTATTTTTAATTACATATTTTTTTCCCCTTTAAAAGGAGTATTCCCCTCGCATTGATTTTTTAAAAAATTCAGAAAAAGGGTAAATAAAAATTTTTAAAACCAATGAAAATTGGTAAAACCAAAAAACAAAAAGGGTCTGCTGTTCAAATTTTTTGATTCCTTTAAAGTTAGACCCATTTTTCTTATCTTCTCTACTTTAAAAAAAGTTTTTCTAGTTTCCCAAAAGGACCTCTCTCTTTAGCAGCGGTAGCTGGTATGGTTACATCACTGCCAGCTGTTTCTAATTAGCAACAAAGGGGCTTGTTTATCTTTTTTACTGATAAACTTTTACCCTTTTAAAGTTTGAAACCTTGCCCCCTTTCTGAAAAAACCCCCTTTATTACCGTTCCCCCCTCTAAGACTATGTCTACACTGCACCGGGCCCAAAAAAAAAAAAATTGGGGGGGGGAAAAAAAGGGTTTCCCCTTTTTTTTTTCCCGATGCACCACCATGGCTTATTGTTTTTTTGCCATCAGCCTTTCAATTAAATTTGAATGGGAAATTTCAAAAAAAATTTAAAATTTTCCCGGCGTATACATGTTGTATAATACTCCGTCGCCGAAAGGTGATCGGAGAAAAAGTGACCTGTGGAGACTACTCGTCTATGGGCTGCCTGAACAAACACAACAGCAAATTTGCATAAAATTGTGCAGATAATGGTTCAGATTTTGTTGCTGCTTCCACTGCAAAAACATTTTAAAAAAAAATTTTAAATAAAAAAAAGCACTATACAAACCCCCCTAAACCCCAAAACCAATTTTTTAAAAACACCTGATCTTCAGCAAATGATGTAAAAGTCCTTTTTGACTGGGGGGAGAAGGGGGTTGTCTTAGAAATGGCAAAGGGGGTGAGAATATTTTTTTTTTTTTTAATTCTTGTGGTTTTTTGTTGCAGACCCCACAGTAATCTTCGGGAAAAAGGTCCTAAACCCAATTTTGGGGTTGTATTGGGGAAATTTTAAAGGGGGTCCCTCCGATTTCATAGATCATTTTGTTTTTTTAGGTTGAGCGTTTACTTTGGCAAACGACATCGGCATACCCGGCCAAAACCATCGAAAAGGTTTTTCTATATTTAGCATCGTTTTAAGAGGGGAATGACCATTAAAGTCTAGGGGAAAAGAAACAACACCTTCATTCTTACCCCCAAAAAGGGGCTGAAGAAGCGGGAAATTTAAAACATCCACAAAAACAAAGGGAAATCCTTTCTACATTTTACACAACATTTGGGCCCTTTTAAAAGCCCCCGAAAAAAAGTCACAAAAAACCCTTCACTACCCCTGCCCCGGTACCACAGCATGACCCTTAAACCCCCATCACCACAAATTAAAAAGTGCCAAAAGGGCAGTATTATTTGAACCATCATTTTACTTAAAACGGGACTTTGAATATCCCTGCCCCTGAAACGAGAAATGACCCTAAAAACCTGCTTTACCCACAGTTTAAAAAGTGCCGGAAAAAAGTAGTCTTTAAACCCCCAAATTTTAGTTGAATTTGGAAAAATTTGACTATACCTGTCCGGACCGCAGTATGACCAAAATTAAAACCCTTTCTGACCCCCAGATTAAAAATTTGGGGAAAAAGGGAGTCTTTAAACCACCATTTTATTTTGAACTGGACATTGACTATACCTGTCCTGGGCCCCACAGCATGACCCGGGGCCCGGGATTTAAACAGTGGGTGCGGGAAGCCCGGCGGGGTTCCGTCATCTTTTTAACACGCGGGTTAAAATGCCCGATGACGCAGCAACGAAAACTGCCCGTGCGAAGCAAGGGGCGGAAGCGAAAGTGGTGAGAATTTCCCACCTTCCCTAAATTAACAGTCAAGATCGGGTACCGGCCTTGCCCCCCGTTGAGTGGGGACCAATTGACCCCCCCTTTGGGAAAATACTGGTGGTTAACGCCCTGTTACACCCAGGGGCCCTTCTTTTTGGCATTCTTTTTCCCCAATTTTATCAACTGCGGGAGGAAAGGGTCCCGGGTACTTTTTTTCTCTTTTCCCGGCTCCAAACCCCCTTTGTCCTCTGAATAACCTACATCGGGTCAATTTTTTCCTGTACCTCCCCCTTGTAAAATTTTCGGGGAAATTTTTTTTTTTAACAGCTTTTTTTGTACAGGGCAATTTTTTTTAGTATTTTAAAATTCTAGAAAACCTTTTTTTAAAATGGGAAAGGAATCCCACCATGTCTTTTTTTTCTTTTTTTTTTTAATTATATTAAAGGGGTTGCCCCCTCAATACAGGGTTTGAAAGCTATTTTAAAAAGATCTTGAAAAAAAACAAGCCCATTTTGCAAAAATTTCCCATTAACAGTGCCCTACCTATTCCGTTTCACAGAAACCATCCCCCTTTGACCACTCTTGACAATTGTAAAAGAACAAATGCCCCTGTTGGGAAAACAAAAATTTTTTAAATGGAAACCTGTAGTAAAGCTGAAAGCACAGAAAAAAACCCCCCCAAAAAAAATTCAAAACATACCCATGACCATTTTGGAAAATTTAAATGAAAAACAAATGTCTGGAGAAACTTTTTTTTTAAAAAATAAACCTTTAGTATAGCTGCTTTCCCACAGCAAAATGCCTCCAAAAAATTAAAAAAGAAATAAACCCTTTTTGAGCCATTTTGGAAAATTTGTGAAAAACAAATGCTGTTAGAAACAAATTTTTTTAGAATGGGACCTCAGTAAAGCTCCCTGTAAAAGAAAAAAGCCCCCAAAAATTGAAAACATGACCCTTTGGCCACTTTGACAATTTTTAAAAAAATTTTCCCTTGTTAGAAACAACTTTTTTTTATAAAAAGGCCCTGAAAGTAAAGCTGCTTTTTCCAAACAGCATAAACCAAAAAAATAAAAATGACTTCTCAGCCACTTTTTAAAAATTTTTGGGGGAGAAATCCCCACTTAAACCCAAATTTTGGGGGTTAAAAAGGGACCATGACTAAAGCTTTATCTCACAGCAACATGCCCCCAAAAAAATTTTAAAAATATATTCTCACCACTTTTTTAAAAATTGGAAGGAGAAATGCCACTTAGAAGCCCCCATTTCTGCCCCAAAGGGCCATGATTAAAAGTTTCTTAAACAGAAACAGGGCCCCCAAAAATTATAAAAAAGACTTTCCTCACCCACTTTTAAAAAATTTGTGAGGGAAAAATTTCCCACTTAGAACCACATTTCTTTCCCAAAAGGCCCCGGGAACATAGCTTTATCTCACAGCAACATGACCCCAAAAAATTAAAAATATACTTTCAGCCACTTTTTAAAAATTTGTGAGGAAACATGCCCCCAAAAAACCTTTGACAATTTTAAAAATTCTAAAATGAAGTAGTAAATGGAAAAGGGGTTTTTTTCATGAAATTGAGAAAAAAAATTTTACAGTAAGAAAGATCATTTTAAAAAAATTTTTTTTCAAGGGAGGACCATTTCTTTTTTGGGAAGGAATTTTAAAAGTAACCAGCAACAAATCGGTGACCCGAAATTTGGGGGGCCACAACATAAACAAAATTTTCCAGGGCCTGTTTCATCTTGAGAAATTTTCAAACGATCCACTTTATCTTGGAAAAAGCCGGATGCTTTGCTGAAAAGAACTCCCCCGGGCTGTGCGAAGGCCCCTCAATTGACCGGGCCCGCTGGGCAGGAAAAAAACCTCTAGGGCGTGGCGAGCCGCTGGGGGCCTTTCGTCCTTTTTGGGAACCCATAAGTCTATTGGGCCGGAAAACACATAAAAAAACCATCGGGGGTTTAAAGCCCGCAATAGTCGTGCCCATAAATTTTAAAGCTGGTCTCGGGGTGTTGTAGGGTGTGGCCTGCATTGCATGCTTTTGGTGAGGTGGAAAATAAAATTCCCCAGGGCACCCTTTGGGCTTCTGCCCCCTTGCCTGCTGCTCCCGCTGCTGCCCCTACGGCATTTGGGGCACTCACGGCTTCCCACGTCGCTGGCGTTTTTCCCAAACCGTACTTTTTAAAACTTTAACCCCAGCGCAACAGATGCTCCATTACCCAATCACAAGGTCACTTTCCTGCTTTTTTCTCTCTATTTGGGGGGGGGGAAGGAAAGTGCTGAGTTTTTTTTTGAAACCGGGGACCCAGGAGGGTGCCACCCAAAAAACTGTTGTTCTTTTTGGGATGCCTTTAAAAGCGGGGATCATTTTGGGGAGGAAATAGACTCCAAGCACCCCAGTGAAAAATGGACCCTTGATTTTCCCAAGCCCGGGGTTTGAGGGGCACAAGCAAACTCACTTTTTTACCCTCCCTAAAATTTCACCCCCAACCTTTTTCCCAAAGGGCCCAAGGGACGTGGGTGTCTAGAACACCTCCTCCTCCCCGTTTTCCTCCCCGGAAAAAGCTTCAACAAAACCCCCTGATTTTCCTCAGTGATGCAGCCTGAAAGCTGAGGTAAACCCTTTGCCACTACTTTTGGATCCTGAACCACTCCCAAATGAGACCGAAAAAATTGGAAACTGTGGGGCCCTTGGGGATTTGAGGGAAAAAAGCCCTCCGTTCTGCATCTTTTGGCCCCGCCCTCCCCTCCGTCCGGGCGGCCCCTGATTTTCAGAGTGCCCAAAAACATTTTTTCCCAGAACTAAAAACACCACAATGCTCAGCTGACAAGGAAAATCGTCCGCAGGGCCATTTTGGGGGCTTCTTCAAAACGGGCCCCGGGATGGTGCAGAGCTCTTTTTACCCCCTCCAAAAACTCGGGGGCTCAACACCCCGAGGCCGCACCCCCTGCTTTTTCAGGCCCCTGTGTTTACTTCATACTGCATAATGGCATTGTGTTTCTTTCCACAAACGGTGGAAACATGAGGAGGGTGGAAATTTCCCCCGTGTTGCCACGTTTAACAATGAGACGGTTGACGGGGAGGCCGACTTGGGCGCGCAAAAAAGCAGCCAGGCGGGGGCCCAAGCAGGGGTGCGAACGGTGGGAAATGCGAACTTTAACCTCGAGCCTTCTTCCCCGGCCAGTCCCCCAAACCCCGGAGCTCTTTAGAAAATTTTTGGACGAAAGGTTTTTATGACATGTGCCAGGGAAGGGATGGGGCCCAGCCTATCCCAACTTAAGGGGGGCCAAAACAGATTTCCCCCCATTATCACAAAACCACCCTTTCCGGCACAAGGTTCTTTTCACCCACCAGCGCCCCCGGGCTCGTTCGGAGCCTCCCCCACCCGACCTGTGTGTGGGCGGTCCCCAAGGCAATTAATTCCCAAAACGGCCTGGTGTCTCTGGGCACGTGATGCCACCCCTAGGGCCTTTGGGGGAAAGAGCCTTTTCACCATCCCCCGGTTTTTTGAAAAAGCGTTCGCCGGGGCCGATAGGGCCCCCGGGCCCCCCCCAAAACATCCCCCAGCTCACCCAGTGAGCTGTTCCCCCAGAGATATACGGCCTTGGGGCCCGGGTTACTAGTCCATGTCCCCGGGGGATTGGACTTTTTTCCCACACAGATTTTAGACAACGCGCTTGAAATTTTAGATACAAAAGTGGCCCGGCCAGGGCAGGGACGGCTTTTTTTTGGCAAAGAAAAGCCTGCTTTTCCAAACTGGTATTGGGGGCAAAAGGCGGGGCCATGACGTGGCGGAACCCCCTCTGGCCCCCCAGACGGAAAGGAAACATTTCCAAGGCCAAAAGCCGGCAAAGCCCACATTCGGCTTTTGGCCCTTTTGGGTGGTTTTTGGGGTTAAAAAATGTTTTTTTCTGCTCCCCCAAAACCCGGAAAAACCAAAAAGGCTTTGGGTGCTAGAAATGGCCGCTGTAAAGGGATGCGGGCGGCAAACTGGGCGGAAGGAAAGGGGTAGGATGGGTCTCGGTTTGGTTTCTGGTGGGACCGGGGGACGGTGGAGGGGTTTAAGCGGAGGGTGTCCCTGATCCTGGGCTTGAGGGGAATGGGCACTGAGGGAAAAGCTTGGTGGGGCGGAGGAGAGGAGGCGGGGGACAAAGGGGTGTTTACAGTGGTTGGGGGCCCCGGGTTTTGGTCCCGGGGCCTTTTTTTTGGGCCCAATTTTTTCCTCCATTTCAACTCATTGGGGTTTGCTGCCCTGTTTACAAGGGCATGTTGGGGGTGGTTTTAAACCCCTTTTAAAGGTTTTTTCCTCTAAATTTTTGCGTTTTTTCCCGGGAAAAAGGGGGCATATGACATTTGCTGGGTGAATCAGAGGCAAAATTTAAAGAAAGGCCCAGTCTTGGGGAGGTCCGGACCTTTTTGACAGCGATAACAAGGAGCGGGGTTTGTTCTGACCGTACTGGCGGAATCATTCACGGGGCTTCTGCGACCGCCCTCTCCCTTTTTGTGGCGGGACCCTATTGAACCAAAAACCCCCATCGTCTTCCTCCCGTCCACTGATGAAGCGCTTTGCAACAAATTCTGGGGGAAAAGACCAGGGGGATCCGCAATGTCCCCCCATCATCATCAACAAAGGTTTAAATTTTTCTCCTGACTTTCTGCACCAGAAGCTGCGGGCTACAAGCAAGGGGGATGAAGGCGTTGCCCGGGCCCCCCCGGGAATTTTTTGCCGATTGGGCCGGCTTCCTTCACCCCCCCTCTGAAAGGCATCAGTAACCCGGGGGGGGCAGAGCAGACAAAACATCCCCCTTGATCTTTTTAAAATCCTTTTGACCCCAACCGCATTTTTTCACAAAAAGGGCCCTTTAGACAAAGGAAATTTCCACAAAAGGTGGGTAAAAAGAGTTTACAATTTTGGGGTGCTTTTATGTTGGGAGGGATGCCCGAAGATGGGTGATGCCCAAAAATTGGCCGGACTGGGAGGACAGGGGGTAAGACGTGAAGCCCGGTTGCAATTTTCCACTGAAAGGGCGATTGGCGCCATGTTTTGTTACTTGGATTCACAGGGGCCCCGACCCACGATGACAGGCCTGACGGCCTGCAACCTTTACGATCCCCCTGGCATGCGGGGTTTTCGCCAGCACTGGAAGGGGCACCTTCCCCTTCGTACCTCTACCTCCATGTGGGAACCCCCCCCTTTGCTCGCTTACCACCTGCATTTTTTCCCATGTTCAAAATAAAAAAAATTTTTAGAAGGTAAGGAATAGTTTTTTTGGGAAAATTCCCCCTTTTTAAAAAAAACGGGCCCAAAAATCCCAAAAAGCTTTAAAATTTCTCAAATTTCCCCAAACAAAAAAAAAATAGTTTTTGGAAAAAAAAAAATTCAAAATTTAAAAAAAAAAAAATGCAAAAGGTGAACCCCAAACAAACCCCCCCTGGGCCCGGGCAAAAGTGCAAAAAACCCCTTTTCTGTTTTTGTTTTCGTATAAAAACACGTATTTTTTTTCAAAACCCTTTTAATTCACCTGGGTAACTAAAGAATTGCGGTTTTTTAAAAATTTACGGGATGCTGCTTCAAAAGAACAAAGCCCGGGGGCGCAAAAATCAAAAAACACCAAACTTTTATGTTTTTGTTAAAAAATTTCAAAGGATTTTTTGCACCCTTCAATCACCTGTGGTAACTTAGGGAATTTCTGTTTTAAAAAAATTTACGTGGAAGCTGCGTCCAAAAAAAAAAGCTGGGTGCGCAAAATCCCAAAAACCCCGTAACTTTAGTTTTTTCCCCCTAATAAAAAACCGGGATTTTTTGCACCTTTCAAATTTACCTTTGGTGCCTATAGAATTTGCTTTTTTTTAAAAAGGGTTTTCGTGAATGCGCGTCAATAACAAAGCTGGGTTTCGCAAAAGTCAAAAAACACGTATCTGTTATTTTTCGTATGAACACGGTATTTTTTGGGAAAAACAACCCTGTCTTTACCCACAAAATTTCTGGATTGAAATTTTTAAAGCAAGGGGATATATCAACACAGGTGGAATGGGGGAAAAAATTTAAAATGAACACCTAACTGAATTGTATACTGATAAAAAAATGGAGTTTTTTCACCTAACAAAGAGACCTGCAGTTCTAAAATTATGTTATTCCCAAAAAAGTTCAGGCGGGCCCCAAAATCCAGGAAAAAATTTCAATAGCAAAATGTTTTAAAAATTTAAAAATATTGCATTTCAATGTCCCACACTAAGGGCTTTGTGAAAAATTTTTCCAGGGGTTTTTTATAGATAGACTGTCTGGGGTTCGGGCCCCCGGCCCCCCCCCCCCCCCCCGCTCTCCCCGTTACTTTTTCAGCCTTTTTAAACTGCTTTTAAAATTCTCTAGCTAACTACATAAAATCTTCAAACTCTAATCTAACAAATTTGGAAGGAAACACACTAATAATAGAGGTTTTTTTCCTTAGTGCAGAAATAGACTAATTTTTGCTGAGCTTTTTGGCCACCCGTCAGATGCAAAATTTTCCCATTCCTATGAGACCGTGAGAGACCCCAAAGGCTGGGAAAAAAAGGCTGTTCTATGTTAAAAACGAGGGCATTTATTTTCCCCCAATCGCCAACCCAAACACATCCCAGTCATTCTTTGCACAAAACATCTCCCCCCCGCTCTAATTTTGTAATCTATTTTGCTGGGGCCGCCAAAAAAGACAGGAACGCCGAAAATGGCGCAATCTTTCTAAATGTGCACAATTTTTAAAAACCCCTTTAAATTTTCGCATGATCTGAAAAAATTTTTATCACTATAAAAACCTTGCCGATTTCCAAATTTTTTCGATAAAAATCCCCTCAACACCCCTT
>JAODAL010052233.1:0-26125 GCA_025379985.1 Phyllomedusa bahiana
ACCAAAAGTGGAGATGGAGGCAGGGAGTCCCTCAGAGTCACTTGCACAGCATGCTGATTTGCCTGGCTAGTGACAGCTGAATAGTCACCATCCAGCAGTGGGATGACTTCTGGCTCTCCCCCCTCTTGGACCCTCGCTACCGGTCCAAAATGGGAGCCTTTTTTCCAGCTGCTAAGAGGGAGGACAAACTCAAATACTATAGAGAAATCCTCCGTAGTCAGTTGGCCGCTGCCTATGTGCAGCATGGTCTATCCTCTGACAGGTCTGACCGGGGGGTTCCTCAGCACTCACGTACCACTGCAATGGCTGCTGTGGGAAGGTGGGAGGGTAGGAGCAGTAACAGCTTCATCAGCAGCAACCTAAATCTGGAGTCACTGATGAGCAGCTTCCTTCACCCGCCTAGTGAGGAGGGCACTCACCAGCAGCTGCAGGACCTGGAGCAGACCCTGAAGCAACAGGTCGTGGCCTACTTGGACAGCACTAGTATTGCCACCCACCTCCACACTCTGTCATTGTGCCATTTCCTGACCTCATGCTTCTGCTGCTGTTGTTGCTGCTGCCGTCTACTCCTGTTTGTGCCACCTCCACACTCTGTCATTGTGCCACTCTATGACCTCATGCTACTACTGCTGCTGCTGCCGTGACCTCCACACCCTGTCATTGTGCCAGTATGTGACCTACTCCTGCTTGTGCCACCTCCACACTCTGTCATTGTGCCACTCTCTGACCTCATGTTGCTGCTGCTGCTGCCGTGAGCTCCACACTCTGTCATTGTGCCACTCTGTGGCCTACTCCTCTTTGTGCCACCTCCGGAATGTCATTGTTCCACTCTATGACCTCATGCTGCTGCTGTTGCTGCTGCCGTGACCTGCACACTCTGTGATTGAGCAACTCTGTGGCCTACTCATGTTGCTGCCAAGTGACCGCTGTCTCACTGGAACACCCTGTGGTTTCCTAATGCTGTTTCCACCTTCACCACTCTATGACAATGCCACTATGTTTGGTTTTCCCCTTCTTTTCACCTGTCAGAAGGAATGGGAAGGATCAGGAATGTCTAGCCAAAAGCAGGAGTGGATACAGAACACAGAAGACATGCAAATATCCCATTTACTGGTCATCTCTTTTTTGGATAAACTCCTGTTTGTTTTTGGCTTTAGCAATACTGATGGATTTTTGAAGAATTTAAAGCGGACACTGACAGATGAAAGGAAGGGCAAAATGATCAGAGACGTCAACGCAAAATTACTGCCGACACCCTCTCCACTCATTCGGGGGGCCTCTACATGTATCAGCGTTTAACAGAATAGGTTCTGTCAGGTTTAAAGCTCTGGCCTCAGGGAGTGACCCCTGCTGTGACATCCCCTTACTGTGCTGAGACCTGTGCCGGCTCCAGTAACCTACTTCTGTGTTCTTTGAAGCTATCGTGGGATCTTAGCCCTCAGCTTGTTGTTTTCCAGCTGGCGCTGCTATGACTTTATCAGGCTGCATTCCCGCTCCAGTTTTTTGGTCAGTTTTGCCCCTGTAAGTGCCCAGGGAATTTTAGAGTGAAGTGATTCTAAGAGCGGCAGCAGTCACACTAAAACACAGCATTGTATGAAGACCAAACCTAACTCCCTCTGCATATTTGAGCATGGCACAATGTTCTACAGTACCCTACAGGCTCTCTCCAGTGTGGAAATAGCTGTTTTTTAATGCGATTCATCAAGAATTAATTCGGGACAAAAAGAATTTTAACAGAAAATTCGGCGAAGTCAGCGAATCGAATTTTTGTGAAATTCGCCCATCTCTACGCATTCATCTTTCCGTCAATTGCAACTAGTTGTCCTGTTCCTGCAGCTGAAAAACACTCCGATAGCATGATGCTGCCACCACCATGTTTCACTGTTGGGATTGTATTGGGCAGGTGATTAGCAGGTTTTCTCCACACATACCACTTAGAATTAACACCAAAAAGTTCAATCTTTGTCTCATCAGACCAGAGAATCTTATTTCTCATAGTCTGGGAGTCTTTTATGTGTTTTTTTGAAAATTTTATGAAGGCTTTCATATGTCTTGCACTGAAGAGAGGCTTCTGTCGGCACACTCTGCCATAAAGCCCTGACTGGTGGAGGGCTGCAGTGCTTAGCCACACTGATCTTGGAGTTCTTCTTTACCTCTCTCACCAAGGTTCTTCTTCAACGATTGCTTAGTTTGGCTGGACGGCCAGGTTGAGGAAGAGTTGTGGTTGTCCCAAACTTCTTCCATTTTAGGATTATTGAGGCCACTGTGCTCTTAGGAACCTTGAGTGCTGCAGAAATTCTTTTGTAACTTTGGCCAGATCTGTGCCTGGCCACAATTCTGGCTCTGAGCTCCTTAGGCAGTTCCTTAGACCTCATGATTCTCATGTGCTCTGACATGCACTGTGAGGTCTTATATAGACAGGTGTGTGCCATTCCTAATGAAGTCCAATCAGTTTAATTAAACACAGCTGGACTCTAGTGAAGGAGTAGAACCATCTCAAGGAGGATCAGAAGGAAATGGACAGCATGTGAGTTAAATATGAGTGTCACAGCAAAGGGTCTGGATACTTGTGACCATGTGATATATTAGTTTTTCTTGTTTAATAAATTTGCAATAATATATACATTTCTGTTTTTTTTTCTTTCAAGATGAGGTACAGAGTGTACATTAATGAGCAAAAAAATGAACTTTTTAGATATTACCAAATGGCTGTAATGAAACAAAGAGTGAAAAATGTAAAGGAGTCTGAATACTTTCCGCACCCACTGTATAAATTCCCACAATAACTCTACCTGTCAATAACTCTGCCTGCCTCACATACCCTCTCCCTATCTTCGAACCTGTGCGGTCGGAAACTCTAAGCCATCATATAGTGTGTTCTGGAGAGAGCATCAGCATTACCTTTACCCTTTAATGGCCAAACACTCCTGCACAACATTTCTGTACTTTTTTTTAGCGGGCATGAGCATCCTACTTAGGAATGTGATAGAATGCTCCTCTTCATCTACCTCCTGTCCCGCATCAGATGCATCTGTCTCCACAATATATATTTTTTTTAAGTTAGGGTTGATCAGTACTGGTCTGTCACAAAGAACCAGTTTTAAAACCTAGAACACCCTCTCTGCCTCTAGGTTCCAAGTGACCATGATGGATTTACTGTGCTGTGCCAGATCTATTAGGCGTGCTGCCATACTAGCAAAGTTCTGAATGAATCTACGATAGTACCCCACAATACCTAGAAAGCCTCTCACCTGTCTTTTTGTTGTGGGTTGTGGCCAGTCTTGTATATCCTCCACTTAGTTGATGTGAGGTTTTATAACACTCCTATCAATTACATACCCCAGGTACCGTGCTACTAGGCCCAAGGCACACTTGAGGATGACATCCATTAACCTTTGAAAGATTGCTGGAACCCCATGCAAACCAAAAGGTAGGCAGATATACTGGTACAGATAGTCTGGTGTGTAAAAAAGCGGTCTTCTCAGTAAGGGGAGTCTGCCTTAGGTTTAGGGTAGAGAAGTACCTGGCATGAATTTTGACACCTCATTCAGCTTCCAGAAATCAGAACAGAAGCGTAATGAGCCATCTGGTTTTGGTAGCAGCACAATGGAACTTGACCACTCACTTTTTGACTCCTCAATTACCCCAAGGTCCAATATTTTCTTGACCTCCTTGAATATGGCTTGTCTGTGAGCTTCTGGGACCCAGTAAGATTTGAAATAAATCTTTACCCCTGGTTCAGTCACAATGTCATGTTTTATTAAATTAGTACACCCTGATAATTCTGTTTTACAAATTACCTGGTCTCTTGTTTCTACGACTTTGACAGGGACTATGGTACACACACCTCTGGATCTACACTATGGGGGTGCTCACCGCAGTAAGGGTCTCTCTGTCCTTCCATGACTTAATTGAAATAACAAGGCACAAATGCTCTTGCTTTCGTTTACCGGACTGGTACACTTTGTAGTTCACATCTCCCACCTTTTCCATTATTTCATATGGCCCCTGCCATTTTGCCAGGAACTTACTTTCTAGTGTTGAAGTTTGGTGGACCTGTCTATAGCCAACTTTGGGCCTTCTGCGCCTGCTGTAAATATTCACTAACGATGGGCATGACTGCAGCAATTTGGTCCTGCATTAGGGAGATGTGTTTAATAACACTCTTGTAGGGAATTAACTTATGTTCCCAAGTTTCCTTGGCTATATAAAGGAGGCCTCTTGGACATCTACCATAGACCAACTCAAATGGAGAGAACCCAGTGGACAACTGTGGAACTTCATGGACCGAAAACATTAAATATGGCAGCAAACAGTCCCAGTCCTTCCCATTCTTACTGACCACCCTCTTTAGCACATCATTAGCAGCTTGTTGAATCTCTCAGTAAGACCGTCTGTCTGTGGATGATACACAGCTGTATGCAAATGCCTGATACCTAACAATTTACACAAATCCTTCATGACCTTTGATATATAGGGGGTTCCTTGATCCATAAGGATCTCTTTAGGTATACCAGTATGGGAGAATATATGAAATAGTTCCTTTGCCATACCTTTGGACAAGATATTTTGCAAAAGAACAGCCTCTGGGTAATGGGTGGTGTAATCTAACACCACCAATATGTACTAATGGCATCTAAAAGACTTTATTAGTGGACCCACTAGATCCATCTCAATCCTCTCAAAAAGTACTTCTATGACAGGTAATAGCACTAGGGGACTCTGGAAATTGGGCATCGGCAATGTTAATTTACACTTTTAGCAGGACTCACAGTGCCACTTTACATCAGTGTACACCCCTGGCCAGAAAAATCTCTGGAGAATACGCTCTTTGGTCTTTTCACTCCCTAAGTGACCCCCTAACACGTGCTCGTGAGCGAGGTCTAAGATGTCATTCTCTGCTAGTTCTGTGATACCACCAATTGTTCCACAACCTCCCTACCAACTTGGTTAACTTGCTATAACAGCTCCTGGTTGACAGCCATGTGTGGGAACACTGAATCAGCCCCTGAGTATTGAGGCTCCCCTGGCTCTCATCAAGGTGGGACTCTCGGAGCTGAGCCAACCCCAAATTATCCCGCAAGATCTCAAAGTCAGGCATAGCAGCCACCTCTTCATGTTCCTCAGTTTCACCTGCAAAAACAGCTAAGGGAAAACTATCATAATTCTCAGTGGTCACCCCTACAGCCTGAACTTTAGCATTGGGGTCAAATGGTTCTAAGTAAACAGATTCATTACCATTATTATCATCAGTAGATGTTACATGGTTCCCAGAATAGGGGGAATTCTCTCCCCATGATCACTGTGTGCATTAGTGACCCAACAATGCACACTTTATGAGAGGCCAGTCTGCTCAGAGTCTTCAGTTTTACTAGGGCAGTAGGGTACTCCTTGGTGTTCTCAAGAAGGTACAGGATCCCTACAGCCTGCCCGTTGAGGGATGTAGGGTCAACCAAGCTGGCATGCACCAGAGTGACCAGACTCCCAGAGTCCAGTAGAGCCATTACAGGGTAACCATTCACTTTGATGTGACACAGCTGCTGATCAGTCTGACACGGTCTCATCAGAGCACACTGGCCTTGCAAATAATTATCTCTGCCTAGCTGAGTCACACTCCATGGGCTCTATGGTAAGAGGACAGTCTGCAGATATATACCCAGGTCCATAACACCACGAACACAATATGCGGCCCCGGTCTCCTTGAGACTCTGCCCTTGACCAGACTCTCCACTTGGAACTTTTTATCTCCTCCATATGATCCCCCTCTGGGCCACAAGAGGGTGATCAGAGCAACATAAAATAGCAAGTACTTGTGAAGCATAAAGAAAATATGTGGTTTTTCAGATTTTTGCAAATTCAAAACTGAAAGGTGTGGAGAGTATATGTATTCAGCACCCCTGAGTCAATACTTTGTAGGACCACCATTAGCTGCAATGACAGCTAAAGTCTGTTGGGGGATAACTCTAACAACTTTGCACATCCAGGGGCTGAATTTTTTGTCCATCCTTTTTTGCAAAATAGCTCTATCTCAGTCATCTTGGTTGATGAATGTGTGTGAGCAGTAATTTTCAAGTCATGCCACAGATTCTCAATGGATTTAGGTCTGGAATTAGACTGGGCCATTTTAACATATGAATATGCTTTGATTTAAAACATTCCAATGTAGTATGGCTGTATGTTTAGGATTGAATCTATTCCCCAGTCTCAAGTCTTTTGCAGCCTCAGGTTTTCCTCCAGGACTTACCTGTATTTAGCTCTATCCATGTTCCCATCAACTCTGACCAGCTCCCAGTCCCTGTTAAAGCAAAGCATACCCACAAAAGGATGCTGCCACCATCATGCTTCACTGTGGAGATGGTACTGTATATTCATTATGTGGCGTGGAGGTGCCTCTTTTCTGACATGTCGACAATAGTGTTTGGCTTTTAGGCCAAAAAGTTCAATTGACCAGAGCACCTTCTTCCACATGGCTGTTTTGTGACTTGGATAGCTTTTTGCAAACTGTAACCTGGACTTCTTTCTAAAAGGGATTTCTTCCATAAAAGCTAGATTTATGGAACACATGACTAATAGCTGTCCTGTGAACAGATTCTCCTTCGTGAGCTGTGGATCTCTACAACTCCTTCAAAGTGACCCTGGGCCATTTGGCTGCTTTTTTAAATAGGAACAGTTCAAGAGTTATGACTCACATGTCTATGGAATGCAAAACATCCTAAATTGGGATCAGTCTGCATTTTTCTCCACAGAAATGCATGTTAAAGGTATCACTACATGGAATGGAAGAGTTACACATTTTTTTTCTGCAGCTAAATCCAAATCAAGCAGATTGTGGTAGAGATTTGTTGTGGACTTGCCAATGTGAATTTTAGTGACAATTATGCGAGCTACATGTGAATTGAGGATAACTTCATCCAATAGAGTGCATTGCTATTTTCCCAGAAGCCTTTGCTTTATGCAAAACAGTCAGTGAAGTCTGAAAGGCGAGTAAATCCTCACACTGACCAATTTATTGGTGGCTCTCCCCAATGAGAGATATTCCCCCTTCTAAGTGACAATTATGTACATAGAAAAATAAAGAAAATATGTGTAAAATCTGTGTTTACCAATTTTTGTTTTGCAGATCAACAATATGTCTGCGGCAAAATTCTATCATATATAAAAAACTTTTTCTTGCAGATTTTAACTTTCTCATTTAAAGACAATGGTGAAGATGTGCAATGAATCTTCAGCATTTTTGCTTAATAAATTGACATGCTATGGACAAAAAATCCATGCCTCAGGTTAGTTTTTGTGCTGTTCCTGCACTGATTTTTACATAAATGGATACAATTTGTGAAAATCAATCTACTTTGCTGGTACTGTATTACACGTTGGATTTTCTACATATGGACCCCATATGAACTTACACTTTTTCTTAAAACACCAAGCTTAGAAAGAAAATTCAGAACCAGCTATCGATATTCACCATCCACCATTTTTCACATTATTAAATGTGTCAATGTATCTGTTAAAAATCATTGTCACAAAGCAATGTCTAGAAGTTTTGTGTCATTTTAAACTAGAACGAGAGACATTTTATGCAGTGGTTCTGATCATAGTTGAATATAAAATGTTTCAGACAAGTATTTCCCTCAAACTTATTGTTACTTAATGATTTGAAGTTCTACTTTTTTGCCCACCTATTCCATTCTTCCACCCACTGACTTTCCCTTACTCACTGCGCTCTGCTCATAATATAATGAGCTCTATCCAAGTAATCTAATGAGATTTGAACAAGGATAGATTCATGACCTCATATTCTACATCAATCAGTCCTGCTATTATTTGCACACTTTTTTGTAGTCATAACTACAAGTGTATAGGATCAAATATAGTGTTGAGCGATTTTTATCGACAAAGTTGAAATCGGCAAGGTTTTTATGGTGATCGAAATTTTCAGATCATGCGATAATTAAGGTTAAAATCTGTGCATCATCTATTAAGATCGCGCCATTTTCGGCGCTTCCTGTCATTTTGCCGGCCAGCAAATCAGATTACAGAATAGAGCAGGGTGAGATGTGTGTGCGAAGTCATGACTGGGATGTGTATGGTTGCGATTGGCTGGAAAAATCACATGACCTTGTTTTAACATAGAACAGCCCTTCCTGTTCAGCATCAGTGTCTCTCAGCGTCTCATAGGAATAGGACGTGCACTCTGCCTGTGGCCAAACAGCTCAGCGAAATCTACTATTAGCTGTGATCCTTCCAATTTAGTTAGATTAGAGATTTGAAGATTTTATGTAGTTAGATAGAGAATTTTAAAGCAGCATCTACCGCTGTAAAGTCACGGGGGGGGCGGGGGAGGGCCCCGCGGGCGAACATAGACAAGTTCTATCTATAAAGAACACTGGATAAAATTCACCAAGACTTAGTGTAGACATTGCACCGCAATATCTTTATTATTAACAGTTTGCTATTGAAATATTTCCTGGATATTGAGCAGCCTGAACTTATATTGGATACACATCATTTCTAGTAACTGCAGTTCTCTTTGTTAGGTGCAAAACTCCACTTTTATTATCAGTATACATTTCAGATAGGTGTTGATTTTCAATTTTACCCATTCCACCTGTGTTGATATATCCACCTTGCAGTTAAATTACAATCCAGCAATCTTGTAGTCAGCACAGGTTGTTTTTCCCAAAAAAAAACCCCCGTGTATCATACAAACAAACGTACGTTTTTTTTATTTTGCAAAACCCAGCTTTGTTCATTGACGCAGAACCCACGAAATCTTAAAACAGAAATTCTATAGTCACCAAGGTAATTAAAAAGGTGCAAAAATACGTTATTATACAAAACATAACGATACGTTTTTTTGACTTTTGCGCACCCAGCTTTGTTCTTACGCCTTCCCACGTAAATCTTAAAACAGAAATTCTATAGTCACCCATTGAATTGAAAGGTCAAAAAATACGTTATTATCAAAAAATAACAGATACGTTTTTTTGACTTTATCCCCCACCCGCTTTGTTCATTGCCGCAGCATCCCGAAAAACTTAAAAAAGAATTCTTTTGGGTCCCCCGGGTGAATTTAAAAAGGTGAAAAAAAATTGTATTTTAACGAAACTAACAGATACTTTTTTTTTTGACTTTTGCGCCCCCCAGCTTTTGTTCTTTGACGCAGCCCCTTAAATTTTAAACAGCAATTTCTATATCACCAAAAAGGTGAATTGAAAGGTGCAAAAAATACCGGTTTTATCGAAAAACAATAACGATACTGTTTTTTGCTTTGCGCCCCCAGCTTTGTCATTGACGCAGCCCCCACGTAAATCTTAAAACAGCAATTCAAAAGTCACCAAAAAAGGTGAATTGAAAAAGGTGAAAAAAACCTTTTTTAAAAAAGAAAACATAACAATACGTGTTTTTTACTTTGGCACCCACTTTGTTCATTGACGCGTCCCCCGTAAATCTTAAAAAACAGGCAATTCATAGTCACCCGGGTGAATTAAAGGGTAAAAAAAATACCGTGTATTAACGAAAACATAACAATACGGTTTTTTTTGATTTTTTGACCCAGTTTGTTATGAAAACACCTTGCAGTTAAAAATTTAATTTTCCCGCAATTTTGTTTTGATTAGAGGGATTTGGAAAAAAAGCTGTTTTTTGCCGCTTTTAATAAAAGACTTTCCAAAAACTATTCCATACCCTTTTCAAATTTTTTTATTTTGAACTGGAGCGAATGAGGTGGAAGCGAGCAAAGAGGGGGGGGGTAGGGGGCAGGAGGTTTGGGGAGGGAAAAGGTGCTCCTTCCATTTCTGGCCAAAAAAACCCTGCGGGATCGTCGTTCAGGGCCGCGGCCCTTTATCCTGGGTCAGGGGCCCTGTGAATTTAAATAAGAACAACGTCGCCCAATCGTCCTTCGTGCCTTGGGGGACCGTCCACACACAGGTCAGGAGCTGTGGAGGCCCCGCCAACGAGAACGAGTGTGGCTGGGTGACAAAACCTTGTGCCCGGGAAAGGGGTGGGAAAATAAAGGGGCGAAAACGTGGCCCCCCTTAAAGATCGGTAGCTGGAGCACTCCCTTTGCCCCGCCCCCATGTCATGAACCTTGTCGCCAGAAAATTTTTAAAGGCTACCCGGGCTGGTGCTGCTGAAGAAGCCCAGGTTGATTGGACTTCCGCCGTTCGCCCCTGCTTTTGTCCCGCTGGCCGCCGTTGCAGCGTCAGTCGCCTCCCCCCCCAACTCCTTTTTTGACGTGGGGAACCGCTGGAATACCCCCCCCTCCCCATGCCCAGCGTTTGGGGGAGAGCGCAATGCATTACGAGTAAAGAAGGAACATGGCCTGACAAGCAAACGGTGGGACCTCGGGGGTTTGAGCCACGAAGGGAGGGAGGTGAAAGAGCTCTGCACCATCCTTTCCAGTTTTGAAGAAGCCAACCAAAATGGTCACTGCAGACGATGCCCTTGTCACATGAGCATTGTGGTAATCTAAGTTCTGGAACGATCGTTGGACACTCTGAAACATCAGGTCCCCCGCCAGCGACAGAGGAGGTAGACGGACACAGATGCAGACACGGAGCATTTCTCTCTCTTCAAAATACACAAGGCCGACAGTTTTCCTCAATTTTATCGACTTCATTAGGCAGTGGTTCAGGGACCAGAGCTAGTGCAAGTTGTCACCTCAGCTCACAGGTGCATCATCTGAGGCACGTCAGGGCTGTGTTGAAGCATGGAGGAGAAGCGGAGGAGAGGAGGTATTCCTAGACACCGAAGATCCTGCCTTGAAAGAGGTTGGCGCGAATTTGAGCAGAAGAGGAAGATGAGTTTGCTAGTGCCCCCTCTACCCCAGAGGCTTGGTAACTCAAGGCTCCATCGTCTCACATGAGTGCATTTGATGCCCCATTTCCTCCAACATGATCCTCGAATTAAGGCGAATCAAAATGAACAACAGGTTACTGGGTGGCCACCTCCAGGATCCCGGTACAAAACAAAACTCAGTCACTTTCCTCCACCCACCAAATAGAGATAAAATGCAGGAAATGGAGACCTTGCTGATTGATCAACTGGAGAATCTGTTACGTCTGCTTCAACGTTCTTCAATGTCACGGTGGGAACCAACGCCAGCGACGAGACAGCATTATGAAGTGCCAAGTAGCCGTAGCGGCAGCATCGGCAGCAACAGGCAAGGTGTCAGAAGCCTAATGGGTACCTCTGCAATCTTAAATACCAACCTCACACCAACGCATGCAAATGCATCCACACATACAACACCCAGAGACCCAGCTTAAGATCCATGGTGCACACGACTATCTGCGTCTCACACCGATGTTTTTGTAATGTGTTCCGACCCAAAAGACTTCTGGGTATCCAAAATGGACGAATGGCCACAAGCTCGCTCGCCACGCATAGAGGGTGTTGTCCCACCCAGCAACCAGCGTCATAACTGGACGGACCTTCAAAGCACAGCCGGCCAGGAGTCATTACAGACAAATCGCAGACCGGCATTTACCACAGATAATGTGGAATCGTTTTGACTTTCATCAAGATGAATCAGGCATGGATCTCTGATGATGTTGCGGCCGAACAATTGCCGAGGTCACCGATTAGTTGCATGGTCTACTTCACAATCCTCTCCCAAACAGAAAAGGTCCCTATCTTGAAAAACTTATTTTTTAAAATGATCATTTCTTACTGCACAATTTTTATCTCAATTCCCAACAGATCGATTTTGCTGGTTTTGCTGAGAGGAGACTAAAAGTACACCAAGGTTTCATGACAAACCATATTCCATTTACTCATTCAATCATCTTAGAAATTTTTTCACATTGTAAATAGGTTTTGGGGTCATGTTGCTCCACAATTTTTAACCTGGCTGAGAAGTCATATTTTAGATTTTTTTGGGTCAATGTTTCTGTGAGAATACAGCAATAATTCATGGTCCTTGGAACAAAATGTGGCTTCTAAGTGACAGTTTCTCCTTCACAATTTTAAGGGTGGCTGAGAATCATATTTATAATTTTTTGGTGTCATGTTTGCTGGTAGAAAAAGCTATAAATCATTTTCCTCCTTTGGAACAGAAATGTGGCATCTAAGTGGCATTTCTCCCTCACAAATTTTAACAGTGGCTGAGAAGTCATATTTAAAATTATATGGTCATGTTGCTGTGAGATACAGCAATAAGTCATGGTCCTTGGAACAGAAAATGTGCTTCTAAGTGGCATTTCTGCTTCACAAAATTTTAACAAGTGGCGAGAATCATTTTTTATAATTTTTTGGGTCATGCTGCTTTGAAATGCAGCATACTAACAGGTCCATTTCTAAAAACTGTTGTTTCTAATAGACATTTGTTCTTCACAATTGGTCAAAGTGGCCTCATGGGTCATGTTTTGAATTTTTGGGGGCATTTGCTGTGCCATGCCCGCTATATACAGGTCCTATACTAAAAAATGTTGTTTCTAACCAGACATTTGTTCTTCACATGGTCAAGAGTGGCTCAAAGGGTGATGGTGCTGTCAGAAACAGGAATATGGTAGGGACTCTGTTAATGGACACATATGCAAAATGACTTGTTTTTGCAAGATCTTAACAAAGCTATCAATCCCTTTATTGAGACAACCCATTATAATACAATTAAAAAAAAGAGAAACAAAGTACATGGTGGGCTTCCCCACCGATTTTAAAATGTGTATTTAATCTAGAATTAAAGTACTAAAAAACTTGCAGTACAAAAGCTGTAAAAAAAATTCCTCTGAATTGTACAAGGAGGTACAGGTAAACTTGACCATATGTAGGTTAATCAGAGACTTGGTGTATGAGCACGGACAAGAACAATAGTACACAGAAGACCATTTCCTCATCGCACGTTGAAAAATGAGAAACAAGATTGCCATGATAAAGGGCACCTGGGTGTAACAGGAGCGTTAACCACCAGTAATTTCCAGTGAACTCAATTGGTCCACACTCCATACGGAGGGGCAAGCGCTACCCAGGTATTGACTGTGTACTGAGAAGGCTGAGTTCTCACACATCCGCTTCCGCACTCTGCCTTCAGCACGACAAGTTTTCGTTGCTGCATCATTCAGGCATTTAACCTGCGTGGTTAATAGATGACGGACGCCATCCTGGGCTGTCCACCGCAATCCCACTGTAAATCCGGTCCTGGGTCATGCTGTGGCCCAGGAACAGGTATAGTCAATGTCCCAGTGAAACAAAAAGGGAGGTTGAAAGACCACCTTTTTTCCGGCACTTTTTAAATCTGGGGGTTTATGCAGGTTTGGGAGCTCATGCTGTGGCCCGTACAGGTATAGTCTATGTCCAGTGAAACTAAAATGGTGTTGAAGACTCCTTTTTCCGGCACTTTTTTAAATCTGGGGTTATGCAGGTTTGGAGCGACATGCTGTGGCCCAGGACAGTTATAGTCCAAAGTCCAGTAAAACTAAAATGTGGATGAAAGACTCCTTTTTTCCAGCACTTTTAAAATGTGGGGGTCATGCAGTTTGGGCTCAAATGCTTTGGCCCAGGACAGGTATAAGTCAATGTCCAGTGAAACTAAAATGGGGTTGAAAGAACCCTTTTTTCCGGCACTTTTTAATCTGGGGTCATGCAGAGTTTGGGGCTCATGCTGTGGCCCAGGACAGGGTTATATCAATGACCACTAAACTAAAATGGTGGTTGAAAGACTCCTTTTTCCGGCACTTTTTTAAATCTGGGGTTAGCAGTTTTGGGAGCTCATGCTGTTGCCCATGACAGTGGTATATCAATGTCCAGATAAAACTAAAATGGTGGTTGAAAACTCCCTTTTTTTCCAGCACCTTTTACAATGTGGGGGTGCATGCAGGTTTGGGGCTCATGCTGTGCCCCAGGACAGTATAGTCAAGTCCAGTGAAACTAAAATGGTGGTTGAAATGACTCCGTTTTCCGGCACTATTATAAATCTGGGGGTCATGCAGTTGGGCTCATGCTGTGGCCCAGTACAAGTATAGTCCAATGTCCAGTAAACAAAATGGTGGGTTGATATGAAGACTCCTTTTATCCCGGGCACTTTAAATCTGGTTAAGCAGGTTTGGGGCTCATGCTTTGTCCCAGGACAGGTATAGTCTATTTCCAGTGAAACTAATATGGTGGTTGAAAGACTCATTTTTCCCGGCACTTTTTTAAATGTGGGGTCCTGGCAGGGTTTGGGCACATGCCTGTGGCCCAGGATCAGGTATAGTCAATGTCCAGTGATACTAAAAGGTGTTGAAAGACTCCTTTTCCGGCACTTTTTAAATGTGGGGTCTGCAGTGTTTGGGGCTCAAGCTGCCGTTTCCAGGACAGGGATATTCAATCCAGTTTCAAGTAAAAAGATGGTTTCATTTTCATACTGCTTCTGCACTATTTAATTTGTGGGTGATGCAGGTTAAGGGTCATGCTGTGGTACAAGACAGGGATAGTGAATGGTGTTGGTGACATTTTTTCTGTGGCTTTTAATAGCCTAATTGTTGTGCCTAAGATGTAGCAGGTATCCATTTGACTGTTTGTGGCTGCTAATTCCAGCTTCTCCAGCCCTGTTTGGGTGAAAATGAAGGTTTTGTTGCCTCCCATGACTTTAATGGTCATGGGGAGATATCGACTATCGACTATCGAAAACCTTATGATGGTGGCCGACTACGACTATCGATCGAGTCAAGCCAACAATCGCTCAACACTAATCAAAATACAAAATTGACAACCACACAAACAGAAAATGAGGACTGACAGATACCAGCAACAATGATCATTACATATAAAAGCTGAAAACATAAGAAAATTTAGAAAATTCCCATTTCCAGACATTCTCTGCTTTCCTGCTTCTTAACTAGGTGATATGTAGTTTACTGGTGTGAGGTGAAATATATAAAATCATATTTAGTTCACTTTGTCATAATGCATCACACCAAGAGATGGAATCGCTTTTCTGCAAAGAGTGCTGTGAGCACACTAAAGGGAACTGTCACACGCAATGACATCCCACACTTTTTTATGGTTTTTGTTTTGGGGCCATATGCGCCCCTGTCTACAAATGTTATTTTTAAACCAAAAATGCACCCTAAAAAATTGTGGGGCGGGAAAAAAACTTTAAATTCCATGCAGAAAACAACGCATTTTAAATAAAAATCAATTTTGCACACTGAATTAACCATTTTAAAACTTTATGTGTCTCTATGTTAAAAATGTCCTGAAAATTTAGTTAGCTAGACATTCTTTTTATGTGTGTGCTTCATGTAGATATGCCTTTAGTGCCTGGAAAATTAGGTTTTCCTTCTGTCAAAAATTAAAACCCTTTTTTTCAATAATAAATAAAACCAAGCTTAGATATGTTTTATTTTGCAATGGGGATGAAGCGAAAATTTTTTCTCTTCAAGGTGTTGTAAGAGAAAATTAGTATTAACTACAATAGGGTAACCATGTAAAATATGCTTGTGCTGAGTGCTCATGATGGGAGCGCCCAAAAACAGAAAGCAGTTTTCAGCAAGGCTTTATTTAACCCCTTACTGCGCAGCCTTTTTGGGCTTTCTGACAGAGCCCCTTTTTTTAAATCTGACATGGGGCCAGCAAAAATGAATTTATTCACCCCCAGATTCTTTTTTTTTCAGAGAATCCCATAGGCCCTTTTGACTATTTGGCCAACCACAATCCTCAGAGTAAGAGCACCTACCGAATTTTAGGGTCTCTTTTTTCATTTGTTTTATTTAGGCGCCTTTTCGGTTTGGGGCCCCCCTAGGGCTAAAACTAAAAAAAACCCACTAAAAGACCCCTATTGGAAAAATACAACCCTTAAGGAAAAAATCTAGGGTGTAGTGAGTAATTTTCCAACAGGTGTTTTACAATTTTTTTAGCATCAGGGTGTGAAAATGAAAAATAAATATTTTTTTTTCCAACAATCAAGAAACCTGGAAAAAAGTACCCCAAAAGTTATGCAATTTCTTTAAGTTCACAATACCCTAATTTTTGGGGGTTAAAAATGCTGTTTGGGCCATGGCAGCGCACACAAAAAGGAGCACTATTTGGCTTTTGGAATGCAATTTTGGTGGGGGGCCAGTCAATTTGCAAAGCCCACAAAGTAGCAGGTGAAACCTTTCTGAGGTTGCCTCATTTTGGATCCAACACCCCTCATGGATCTCTTCTAGGGTTGTATTGTGAATTTTGGGTGCACAGGTACATAGTTTTTTTAGGATTGGGCCATGAAAATGGAGGTAAAAAACAGAGTTCTGCCATTGTTTTTGGGGTTTTCAATTTAAAAGCTTTTCCCCGCAGTGCAAATGACAGATGATTTTTTAGGGATCGGCAATTTAATGAAAAAATTTATAAGTTTTTTATGTTTTATTACTTTTTCACAATGTCCATACCATGTCCATGTCCATACCAATCCTTACCCACTAAGGTTTCAGAGTTGGTTTCCATGGAACTGGAGGAACCTTTCTCCATTTTGGAACTTGTCTCTTTCATTAAAGAACTTCCAGGGGGCAAAAGACTGGCTTTGGATGGCTACACTGCCATGTTTTACAAAACATTTGTAGATGAGATAGCTCCTCCGTTTTAAAGGCCTTTAATGCAATTTCACCTGAAGTTGCCATTTCCCTCTCAAGCCACATTTGCTCATGTAGCGGTCATCCACAAACCTGGAAAGAATCCTCAATTGTGTAGTAGTTCTGGCACTATACCCCTTTTGAATGTAGATTTTAAGCTCTACTCAAAAATGTTGACTAATAAGCTTAATCCATTTAATCAATCTATGATTCATCCAGATCAGGTAGGATTTGATACTGGTTGGGAGGCTTGTGAAAACATACTGAAAATTCTAAATATTATACATTGTACTTAATCCCAGAAAAAAACACTTATAATTCTATCATTGGATGCTGAAAAGGTCTTTGATAGAATATCCTGCTTACCTCCCAAACTTTCCCTATTTAATCGGGCCCCCTTTTTCTTTAAAAGATTTTAGCAATTTATAATTTTCCTACTGCTTGGTTAAAAATCGACAGACCTCTTTCGAATCCTTTTTGTGTTTCCAATGATACAAGACAGGGCTGCCCTCTGTCCCCCCATTTATGTATTCTAACAAAGGAAAGCTCAATGGCTTCAATCAGGTCGAATCCTGACTAGAGAATTGATTCTAATGAAGTGGAATTTGTTTAGAATTTCAGGAAAACTTCGAATCTGAACGAAGTCGAAGTTTGGGGTGATTCGCGGGAACGAAGTGTGCATTTGATTGATAAAATGGCTGCGAGCACATGGCGTTACATGGGGCAAAGAAGTCTGGGAGGGAGAAGGGCATAGCCTACATGACATGTGCAGAGATGAAGCCAATATGAGACCGGCGGGATTCTGCGACGTCACTGCACTATATAAGTCCGGGCGTGACGCTGGGAGCTCATACCGCTCTCACTGTACTGAGTAGGGAAGGTGCTGCCGCGGCTGCTTATGATATCTCATACTAAAAAACTCACTTTTATACAGCGATTTTTGGGGGGTGTCACAGCTTGTCTCAGAGACTGCTTCGCTTACGTTCTAATTCTGATGTTGTGGGGTATTGGAACTGAAGTCCACTGTGAGTCCAATGCAGCTGCATATACATTTTAATGCTATCTGCTCAGTTCTTCAGCACATTGAATATCCAAGGGTTATCTAAGCCTGTTCCTGTTGTATTCATTTAAAGAAACAGCGTTTTTACAATCCAAATACCACTTAATTTTTGGTTGCTCATTTCTTTTGCGCAATTTAGATCCAGGGGTTAATTAAGCGTTGTTCTGCTGTTGCGGTCACTAAAAGAAACGTTCTTTTTCACCTCCAAAGAAGAAATTTTGCCTGTAGCATAATTCATAACCGAAGGTTAATTACAAGTTTTTCTGTTGTTCTGTACCGTAAAATACACACCATTTTAACACGCTACAAAGCTGGTAATTGTTGGCAGCATATTTCTTTTGCGCAATTTACATCCAGGGGTTAATTAAGCGTTGTTCTGCTGTTGTGGTCACTAAAAGAAACGTTCTTTTTCACCGCCAAAGAAGCAATTTTGCCTGTAGCATAATTCATAACCGAAGGTTAATTACAAGTTTTTCTGTTGTTCTGTACCGTAAAATACACGCCATTTTAACACGCTACAAAGCTGGTAATTTTTGGTTGCTCATTTCTTTTGCGCAATTTAGATCCAGGGGTTAATTAAGCGTTGTTCTGCTGTTGTGGTCACTAAAAGAAACGTTCTTTTTCACCGCCAAAGAAGCAATTTTGCCTGTAGCATAATTCATATCCGAAGGTTAATTAAGCCTGTTTGTGCTTTTATATTCAGTAAAATACACAGTGTTTTTAAACGGCACATATAAGTACATTTTTCCTGGCAATTTGTGGAGCGCAATTTATATCCAAGGGTTACCCAAGCTGGTTACTGGGTGCATTTGGAGTCAAATACAGGGTGTGTATTTATCATATACGGATATCTTCATGAATCAGTGTCTGTACATTTTAGAACAAACAGTATGTCAGAAAAGAGAGGTGGCAGGCTCTTCACCTGCGAGTGCAGTGGCACAAAAAAAAATTTCTGGAGCAGGCCCAGGGCGCAAACCCCAGCAAGGGGACATTAAAGCAGGGGGCACTCGGGTGAGGGCCCAACTGCCGTTTTCATCTACGGGCCCTGGTTTGGGTTTAGCAAAAACCAAAAGGGTCTTGATTGGTTTACAAGGGCATCCCCCTTCCCTCCAGATGACACTGACCCAAACCCCCGCCAAGAGGGCCCTTGGGGAAAGGGCAGACACAACCCCCTTTGTTGGCTTGGGCCCATGAAACCCGGGGCCCGCGGCCCTCACCCCCCTTTTCCCCCAAACCCGCCACTGTCCCATCCGGTTTCCCCCAGCCCGAATCTACTAAAGGTTTCTGGGCAAAAACGCCACTATATACAAGGATGAAAAATTTGGGGGGGCAGTCAGCCTCTTTGGGAGCAAAAAAATGGGGCCCAAAACCCCTGCTTTTTGCAGTAGGTGGGAAAGTATAGGTGTGGGGAGTGGCATGGGGGTCAATTTTTGAGGGGGCAGCTCTGCCCACCAAGACCGATGAAGGACAGCAATGACGGGGTGAAACACAAAAAAATGATGAGTAGCTGACCGCAAAATTGGGTTTTCGGGGGAACCAAAGGCTTCATCATCGTCAGAGAAGAGGGCGTCAGCTTTGCGTCCGGCAGCGGCGCGCCACAAATGGGGCTGGGGCCGTGGGGGCAGCAGGGTTTCCCGCAGGGTGAGGTCGGGGGCCAAGCGGGCCCCGGGGTTTAAAAAAACCCCCTTCGCCGGTCCAAGAAAATAGGGCACAGGGAAATCAGCGAGGGAGCGGGGGTATTTGTCAATCCCGTGCGGAGCATTGGGGGTAAAATCAGATTTCCGGGGGGTTTGGCAATTTTTTTTCTAAGACACCCCAAAGGGGCCCAATATGGGGAAATGAAAAATCTGTGGGAGGGAAAATGAAAACGTGGCCAGGCCCGCTAACGTTGGCACAACCCCTGCTCAACAAATGCAGCATCACCAACCGGGGGCCTGGGAAAACGTGGCTCAGATGTGGGGGGTTTCCCTCCTCTGCCCCCAGGGAACAGCAGCAGCACGGGCCCCGTGGCACCATTCCATTGCAGCCCCGTCAAGGCCCACCCCCCCTCTGCAGAAGGGGGCGGTTTTTCTTTGTCCTTCCCCTTCCGGCTAGAAAGCTCCTGCTCCTCCTACTCAAAGGCTCCAGCATCATTTTCACCAAACGATTGCAAAGAGACAACAGTATGCGTCCAACCCCTCCCCAAGGTGCGAAATGACCGTTTCCCCCCTTCCCAAATTGTTTGGGACTGGGATCCCTCGCTTTCCAAATTGGGGACTCTGCACCGTTCAGAGAACTTTTGGTTTTTGCCCAACCGAGAGGGGAGTTTTCCCAAACCATAATTTTTTTTTCCAAAAAGGCATACCCCGCACTTCTTTAAATAAAGAAAAAACAGAAGGTGGGCCAGTCCCCGGGCCTTTTCGGTTTTTTTCAAGTGCACGCAGCGTGGACGTCTTTGGGGCTGAAAAAACGGTCCCCGGGGAAAAAAGGAGATATCCAGCACGCGATGGATGTTTTTCCAATAAAAACATAACAAAATTTATCATTTTCCCCATAAAATAGTAAAAAAAAGGGGAAAGCACTCACCATGTTGAACATTAAACAGGGGTTTTACAGCATGGAGTTTGCAAGAATGTAACGCTAACTTTTCGGGGAAAACCCAAGGATGCCTTACTCATCGCTATGATAAGGGCATATTTGGGTTTACCCCGAACCGTTAGAGTTACTTTCTTGCAAAACTCCATGCGTAACCACTGTTCAATTTGCAATCACTGGTGATGCTTTCCCCCTTTTTTTTTTACTATTTTATGGAAACTGGAAAAAAATTTTGTTTTTTTTTTTATTGGAAAAACATCCATTGCGTGCTGGATTCTCCTTTTTTCCTCAGTTTTTGCCGTCTCATGGAAAAGGGCATCCGTGCATTTAATAACTAGCAGATGAAAAGGCTGGCTATTTTTTTTACATTGCAACTACGTCAGGGGAGTACATTCCTTTTTGGCCCACTGGGTGAATGTCTTTCTTCCCGGCACACCAACAACTTGGAAAGGAGACGCCTCCTCCTCCCTTACCACCCCCCCATCTCAGCCTCCCCAAAATATGCTCCATCAAACCCCAAAGTGTAGGGCACAGCGGGGTCACCCCTTTTACACCCGCTTCCTCGCGAACGAAGTCACACAGGGAGGAAATGCTCCGCTTTATGCAGCAAAAATCGATGTGTGGCTTTCTCCGCAACGTAAATCGGAAAATGGGGACGGGCAATGGAAGTAAAATGGTGTCCACACGCACCCCAAGGGGGGTGGTCCTGCCCCGCTGGCGCAAGTGTTCAATCTGGGGGTGAAAAGGCTCCGGGAAATCTTCCACCCATCTTCAAAGATCCTGAAAAAAGACCAGGAAACTGTGCAGCACTTCACCCTTCCTACAAAACCGGAACCCCTCCCGTTGCACGGCAGAACGGCCTCCCCCAAAACACGTGTATAGATGTTTCCAAACCATTTGGTTCCCGCCTGCCATGTTGACCACTGTATGAACAGGAAGGTCTGAACTTGTCATTGTGCCCCGCTGACATCATGGTGCTGTGGCTTTCTCCGGCCCCCCACTGAGTCATTCTGCCCTCTGGACCTACTCCTTTTTTCCACCTCCCAAATTTCATTGTGCCATTCTTACCTCTGCTGGGGCTGCCGTGCTTCCCCTCCTGTCATTTGCCACTCTGTGGCCACTACTTTTTGCCCCTCAGAATTTATTGTGCCACTGCTACCTCATGCTGCTGCTGTGGCGGGTGCCGTGCCCTCCACACGTTTCATTGTGCCACTCTCTGCCCCCATGCTGCTGCTGCCGGACCCCCACCTCGCATTTTTGCCACTTGTGGCCTACACTGTTTTGTCACCTCCAAAATGTGATTGTCCCCACTGTCTGACCCCCGCGCTGCTGTGGCGCTGCCGTGCCCTCCAACTGTGTCATTGTCCCACTTTTGCCCTCATTCTGTGCTGCTGCTGTCACCTCCAACTTGTCCTATGTTGCCAACGACTCTCACTTTTTTTTTTTCCATTTTTCGCTCCCATGACTTTACAGGCTACTTTTCCTGCTTAAATTTTTGGTCAGATTTGCCCTTTTGGGTGCCAGGGAAATTTTTATGGGAAAGCGATTCAAGAGCGGCCGTCATATCGTACATACTAAAACAAAACTTTGTATGAAACCAAACCAAGTCCTTGCATATTTAAGCAGGGGAAATAATTTTCTACAGCCCCCGCAGGTCTGTGCGACTGTAAATAGCTTTTTTTTTAACGCGATTCGTCCCGAAGCAATTCGGACCGAAATTAATTTTGGCGGGAAATTCGGCGAAGTCTCGAATTGAATTTTTGAGAACTTCGCCCATCTCTAATCCTGACATCAAAGGAGTCAATATTGGGTCTCAGGAATATAAATGTTTAGCGTTAACAGACAACCTGTTGGTCTACATTACGAACCCCCATATCTTCCTCCTATCTTTGATGTCCAAATTAAACAGTTTTGGCTCTTAAATAAAATTAAATTTATCTAAATCTCAAGCTCTTAACATAAATCTATTCTTGAAAATGAAAACCTATTAAAAAAATTTTCCTTTTTTTGGTTCAAAGGGCCTCTCTTATTTCAGTGTTAATAGTCCTACAGACCTCTCTAAACTCTTTTCCACAATTATGTACCTTTATATCACCCAAATTTAATTCTGAAAAAAGAAAGGGGTTTTTTTGTTTGGTAGAATAAAAAAAAAATTTTTAAAAATGTTTTAAATTTTTAAACTTTTTTCAAGTTTTTTAAAAAAAATTCCTTTCGGATGCTATTGTCAATGGCAAAGACGCTTCATAAAGCACTCAATTGCGACAAATTTAGGGTTACTTTTTTTTTTGAATCTTTAAAATTGTGCAAAAACCCCACCAAATTGGCAATTACTCCTGGCTCCATCAGGTATTCAACACTTTCTTCCTCTCATCTATAAATGATTGATGTCCTCCTATTCCCAACAACTCCCTTCCTTGTGTCAGCAATGGGAGAAGAAGTTAGGCCAGACATTTTCGATTCCCCAATAGGACCATTATTTACAATTAACACATAGAGCTTTTGCACAGGGACAGGAACTTTTGACAAAATACATCCGGGGGTACGTGTGCCACCATAATTCCCAAGTGGGTTTTCCCCTTTTTGTTTTAACGATGCTGGAGATGTGAGGGAGCAGAAGGCACCATGCTCAATGTGAGGTGGAAATGCCCTTTGATTAAGGGAGTTTTGACAGTGATTTTAAAAATCATTAAAGATTATTTCCATTCCCAATCCCAGCACTTTCCCTTTTTTTTTGTTGATATGTCCCCAAATAAAAAGGTCGTAGAACGACACCTTATTCAAGCAGCCAAAACTGCCCTTTCTGAAAAATTGGAAAAATTTTCCCAACTCCCTTTTAATTAAAGGGACGGGTTTATCAAAGCCCCCTTTTTATACAGAGAGTGAAGTAAATTGTTGCTCTTACACCTACACAGTTTTACCAATACCACAAAACATAGTTCTACTGGTCCTTTCAGTCCCAATATGATACCCTAACTTTTGTCTTGAGGTATCCCTTTGCTTTGGCTTTGATTTTAAATTGTCTTGCTTTGAACAGCTGCACTCAAGCATTGTTGGGGTTCTTTTTTGGATGCTTGTGTTTGCTCCATGGCCTTGTTTTGATTGATTTTCATTTATTTTACTTTTATTTTATTATATTTACTTTGTTTGTTTTTAAAATTTGTACTTTATCATTTCCTCTTTTCTCTTTATTAGGTGCCTTTGGATATATATGTGTGTTTTGTTGATTCTATATTGCATTACTACTTGTGATTTTTCGATACTCAATTTATTCCGATCTCTACCTGATTATATTTTTGTATTCATGTAATACATTGTTAATATCTTTAAGTGAATTGTTAATTTAATATCAATAAACTTTGAATTGGAAAAAATATTCACAAATTGATAAACTGTTGAATAAAGACATAACAAAGCTACTAATTTGGCCTTAGTCATTGAGTACCATTGACTTGATTTTAACTCTTTGCAACATTTTGGGCATAAGTTAAAGTGGTGAAGTCATAAAAGGGTTTTAAAATTTGGGTCACTGAATGAGCCTTTCCCATAAGCGCCGGCATCAGTTACAGTGGCCTGCCACCAAAAACCAGGGTCAAGATAAAATCAAAACTCAGCATTTTAAATTACCCCTTGATATCTTGGCCCATTTCTTTTTATTTTTCCATGATGTTTACACACAGAAGCGTGTATTTTTTGGGGGCCTTAAATTTTTGCCATGGTAAATTTTCAACTTTAGTAAATTTTAAAAAAACTTTTAACGGTGTTCTAATGCTGATCTGGACCTTCTTCACCCCATGACAAGATTTTATATTTTTTCAATATACTGTATTGCAGAGCGGAACAGTACACAAGCCTTAAAAGGGGGGAAAAAAAGGGGGGGTAATAAAAATTGGCTTCAAATTAAAAATTTTGAAGCCAAAAAGTTTACAACAATATATGCAAAAGGGACATATTAATGTTTTTCTCACTATCTTGGGGTTGGAAAACAAATAAACCTTTTCCATTTTTAAAGGGCAATTAGGGTTAAAAAAAAAATTTGTTTTTTGCCCAAAAGGGCCCGAAAAAAAGAGAGAAAAAAAATTTTTTTAAAAGGGAAAATTTTTTTTCTTTCGCAAATTCAAAAAATTTTCAATTTCACTAGGATTATTAAAAAGGCCCCCAAAAACAAAAGGGGGGGGGGGGGGGGCCATATGATGAAATTTATTCTTTAGGGGGGGGAAAAATTTAAAGGGGATAAAAGAAATTCGGGGGGGGAAAAGAATTTTTGTCTGGTTCATCCTAAGGGGGCAATTTTTCCCGATTCCCCGAAGGGGCCCCTTTTTTTCTGTTCAAAAAAATTTTTATCAAGTACAAACAAAAAAGGGAATGTCCCCGGGGCCCTTTATAGGGGCCGGAAGGGGTTTTTGTCTCCAGGGATGACGTCTTTTTTTCCCACAGGGTTTTCAACCCCAAAACAAAAGCAAAAAAAAATTTTTGAAGATGGTGGTGGAAGCTGGTAAGATTGTATAATTATCCACAGTGAAAGAAGTACTGTATCAACATGGGCTGAAAGGCCACTCTGCCAGGAAGTAACCATTACTCCAAAAGAAACCTATAAAAGCCGCATTAATGTTTGCAAATGCATACAGGAACAAAGACCCACATATTTGGAGACATGTCCTTTGGTCTGCCGAAACTAAAATTGAAACTAAAGTTGGTGGACAGCCATTTTCAAGTCTCTCCAGAGATGCTCAATTTGGTTTAGGTCAGGGCTCTGGCTGGACCAGTCAAGAATGGTCACAGAGTTGTTCTGAAGCCATTGCTTTGTTATTTTAACTGTGTGCTTAGTATCATTGTCTTGTTGGAAGAAGAAACTTTGGCCCAGTCTGAGGTCCAGAGCACTCTGGAAGAAGTTTTCAACCAGGATATCTCTGTACTTGGCCGCAATCATCTTTCCTTCAATTGCAACCAGTTGTCCTGTCCCTGCAACTGAAAAACACCCACATTTCATGATACTGCCACCACCATGTTTCCCTGTTGCGATTGTATTGGGCAGGTGATGAGCAGTGCCTGGTTTTCTCCACACATACCACTTACAATTAACACCAAAAATTTCAATCTTCATATCTTCAGACCAGAGAATCTTATTTCTCATAGTCTGGAAGTCCTTCATGTGGTTTTTTGCAAACTGTATGCGGGCTTTCATATGTCTTGCGCGGAGGAGAGGCTTCCGTCGGCACACTCTGCCATAAAGCCCCAACTGGTTGAGGGGTGCAGTGATAGTTGACTTTGTGGAACTTTCTCCCATCTTCCTACTGCATCTCTGGAGCTAGCTCAGCCACAGTGATCTTGGTATTCTTCTTTACCTCTCTCACCAAGGCTCTTCTCCCATGATTGCTTAGTTTGGCTGGACGGCCAGGTTGAGAAAGAGTTGTGGTCGTCCCAAACTTCTTCCATTTTAAGATTATGGAGGCAACTGTGCTCTTAGGAACCTTGACTGCTGCAGAAATTTTGTTGTAACCTTGGCCAGATCTGTGCTTTGCCACAATTCTGTCTCTGAGCTCCTTGGGCAGTTTCTTAGACCTCATGTGCTCCGACATTCACTGTGAGCTGTGAAGTCTTATATTGACAAGTATGTGCCTTTCCTAATCAACACAGCTGGACTACAGTGAAGGAGTAGAACCATCTCAAGGAGGATCAGAAGTAAATGGACAGCATGTAAGTTAAAGGGGTTTTGCCAGGAGGAGCCTTATCTACTCAGAAGCTATTGTAAACAAATCACGGAGCTGAAAGAGAGAGAGACGCACACAGCCAGAGCACAAGGCTGCATAAGGGATCGTGTGACAAGTTCACTGAAATAATCAAACTGCAACTTGTGGATTCTGTATACAAAAGACAACAGTTTTTCTCCTCAGCAGCTTGAAAGCTCCTTCATGTTCTCTGTCATCAGATAAAACAGGATCTAATACACTACAACTAGTTTATT
>JAODAL010052234.1:0-26124 GCA_025379985.1 Phyllomedusa bahiana
AAGGATTTTTTTCCTTTTTTTTTTTTTTTTTTTTCTCTCAATGTTTCCCTATCCTTGACTGATCTTCTCATCCAATGTTTCCCTTGATCATTTCCTCTGTCCAATGGTTGCTTTGATCTCTCAGATAGACACATTCTTCTCCAATGTCTTTCAGTAACACTACTAAACCCCCGCACCCTGCACGTCATTGGTGCAGGACACAAGTGTATCCAATTGCAACTCATGTATCGTTATATATATTCTGTTTGAAACACCATAAAATGTAAACTTCTGATGAAGGAGGGTCTCCCCGCGAAACGCGTAAAGTATAAATCTGTATGTTTTGTTTTTAATTTTGTGAGAGTAAAATCTTGCATTTTTAAGATATAAATACTTTTTTAATGTAAAAGCCTTTAGCTCGGGCTTTTTATCCTGCACGTGCGCCGGGTCCATTTTTTCTTTTTCTTTGGGCGTCTTTCCTCCCACCGGACATCGGAGCGGAGCATCCGTGACCTGCGGCTGCCGTACTAAGGGCTACGGCATATAAATTGCCCCGCAAGCCCATATGAGTGTTGTGCCTCTATATTACAAGCGCAACACCTTAAGGTGAGAATCCAACTGTAATTCAATACCTAAATTTGTTATAACAGTATAACACTATTGTGCGCCCCCTCTTTTTTCCTCTTTTTGCATAAATAATTAAATATGACATAGCTGTAGGTGGCCAAAGTATGTCAACCTTTCCTTTCAGTGTCTGGTATGACCTCAGAGTGTAGCGATAATTGCATCTAAAAGTTTCAGGTAATTGTTGATTAGTCCCACACATCAAATGGAAGAATTTTAGCCAATTCCTTCACACAAAACAGTTTCAACTCTGTTATGTTATGTTGATGGTTTTCTCTCATGAACTGCTCGCTTCAGGTCCTTCCACAACATTTTTTGACTTGGCCATTCGAAAACTTTAACTTAATTCTTTATAACCATTATTCAGTAGAACGACTTGTGTGTTTGGGGTCTTAGTCTTCCTACATTACCCACATCTCTTGTGTTTCAGCTCATAGACAGATAACCTAACATTTTCCTTTAGAATGTTCTGGTACTATTCAGAATTCATTGTTCTCTCAATGATGTCCTGGCCCAGATGCAGCTATATAAGCCCAAATCACAAAACTAATATCATAGTTTTCCACAGATGCTATGAGGTTTTTATGCTCGCATCCAGTGTTTTCCATTCTCCTCTTCTCATTTAAGCCAAAATGCTCTATTTTGTTCTCATCCATTCACAAAACATTGTTTTTATAAGTTTCTAGCTTGTCCAAGTGATTTTTAGCAAAATCGAAATGGTCAACAGTGTTCTTCTTGGAGAGCAGCATCTTTCTTCTTACATTCCTGTCATGCACACCATTCTTGTTCAACATACTCCTGATGGACTCATGAATAGTGTTGATTGAACTGTTCTAGAAAAGTTAAGTTCTAGTAGAACTTCTCGAATTTTTACTGTTCGTTCGAGTAAAGATCTAGTTCAACACACCTATTTCAGTTTCGTTTTCAGCAGCTTTCTTCACTTTTAGCGGCCATCCAATCACCTTTCTGCACTTTTGGCGGCCATCCAATCAGTGCAGAGCACAGAAAGGTGTCAAAAACATCATCGCTGCTAAAATGACATGACCATGTTATATATATTTCACTGTATTGCCTTGTGAGTGTATTGCATTCAGCTCACTCTCTGTACAGTCATGGCCAAAAGTTTTGAGAATGATACAAATGTTAATTTTTACAAAGTCTACTGCATCAGGTTTTATAATGGCAATTTGCATATACTCCAGAATGTTATAAAGAGTGATCAGCTTAACAGCAATTAATTGCAAAGTCAATAGTTGCCTAGAAAATGAACTTTTTCCCCCAAAACACATTTCAACTTCATTGCAGGCCTGCCTTAAAAGGACCAGCTAACATCGTTTCAGTGATTGCTCCATTAAACACAGGTGTGGTGTTGATGAGGACAGGGCTGGAGATCATCTGTCATGATTAAGTAAGAATCACACCACTGGACACTTTAAAAGGAGGCTGGTGCTTGGCATCGTTGTTTCTCTTCTGTTAACCATGGTTATCTCTAAAGAAACACGTGCAGTCATCATTGCACTGCACAAAACTGGCCTAACAGGGAAGAGTATCGCAGCCAGAAAGATTACACCTCAGTCAACAATCTATCGCATCATCAAGGAATTCAAGGAGAGAGGTTCCATTGTTGCCAAAAAGGCTCCAGGGCGCCCAAGAAAGACCAGCAAGTGTCAGGACCGTCTCTTAAAAGTGTTTCAGCTTCGGAAATCGGGCTACCAGCAGTGCAGAGCTTTGCTCAGGAATGGCAGCAGGCAGGTGTGAGTGCATCTGCATGCACTGTGAGGCGGAGACTCATGGAGCAAGGCCTGGTGTCAGGAGGGCAGCAAAGAAGCCATTCTCTCCAGAAAAAACATCAGGGACAGACTGATATTCTGCCAAAGGTACAGGGAGTGGACTGCTGAGGACTGGGGTAAAGTCATTTTCTCAGATGAATCCCCTTTCCGAATGTTTGGAACATCTGGAAAACAGCTTGTTCGGAGAAGACAAGGTGAGCGATACCACCAATCTTGTCTCATGCCAACTGTAAAGCATCCAGAAACCATTCATGTGTGAGGTTGCTTCTCAGCCAAGGGAATCGGCTCTCTAACAGTCTTGCCTAAAAACACATCCATGAATAAAGAATGGTACCAGAATGTCCTTCAAAGCAACCTCTCCCAACCATCCAAGAGCAGTTTGGTGATCAACAATGCCTTTTCCAGCATGATTGAGCACCTTGCCATAAAGCAACATTGATAACTAAATGGCTCAGGGAACAAAACATAGAGATTTTGGGTCCATGGCCTGGAAACTCCCCAGATCTTAATCCCATTGAGAACTTGTGGTCAATCATCAAGAGACAGGTGGACAAACAAAAACCAACAAATTGTGACAAAATGCAAGCATTGATTGTGCAAGAATGGACTGCTATCAGTCAGGATTTGGTCCAGAAGTTGATTGAGAGCATGCCAGGGAGAATTACAGAGGTCCTGAAGAAGAAGGGTCAACACTGCAAATATTGACTTGCTGCATTAACTCATTCTGTCAATAAAAGCTTTTGTTAATCATAATATGATTGCACTTGTATTTCTGTATGTGATACAAACATCTGACAAACACACATAAAAACCAGAGGGCAACAGATCATGTGAAAATATAATATTTGTGTCATTCTCAAAACTTTTGGCCATGACTGTACTGTACAGACTGTTCTTAGTTAGTTAGATAGCATTTTCCTCTCCATAGACAGCAATAGTTAGGGAGTTTGGTATTGCTGGCTGCATCTTTCCCACACCCAGAAGCTGTTATTTGGCAACATTTACAGGCTTTCATAACACCTAACTCTCATATACATGGCTATATCTTATACAGAGTGCTTGAATTTGCTAAATAATACTCAGTGCCCAAAAGTTCCACTTTTGCAGTTTTTTGGGTTCAGTAATTGTATAACACACCGTCTCCCAAATCTCCTATATGTCAAAGTGGCTTTTGGGCCCCCTCAGGATGCAGTGCCCCATAACAGCTGCTACCGCTGCACCTCCTATAGCTATGCCCCTGCTTGCAGGCTGTCCTCATCTTTTCAGTTAGCCATTGAAAGGAATGAAGTATTTTAGCCTCTCAATTTTTTTCTGTCACTCTTAGAGCCAAAGTTTCAAAGCCAAAGTCTTAGAGCCAAAGTCTTCACTAAGTTCTTTCACGTATCCAGTTTACTGTTATGGATGGCTATTCCAGCTTCTCCTCACCTGTATAGGTATACAAATTAACCAGAACATCTTCTCCCATAGACGTTAATGGGGTTCGGAGTTCGAGTTTGAATAAAACTTGAACCAAACTCACAAAAGTTTGAGGTTCTAATTGAACTAGAACTTTTTACTGTTCGCTCAACACTAGTCACGAACATTAACATTAGCTAAGGTGAGAAAGGCCTCTAGTTTCTAAGAGGTTACTTTGAGCTCCTGTGTGGCCCCCAGACCTATTATACACCATGTTCTTGGCGTGATCTTTGTTAGTCAAGGGGAGGATAATAATGGTCCTGAATTTACTCCATTGGCACACACTCTGTCTGTGGATTGATAGAGTGCAGAGATAGTTCTGTATAATTTCCCAGCCTGAATAGCATTGACACTTCTTCTTCTGAGGTCCTCAGAAATCTTCTTTGTTCGTGCCATGAAACCCTTTTACAAACCTATGTTGCGAAGTTCAGACTTTGATAGACACCTGTTCTTTAAGACAGGGTTCACACATTGCATTATTGCATGCCTTTCTCAACTGCATTAAAAAATGCATGTAGAAAACATGCGTTTAGAAAACCATCAAAAGCAGAAAAAACGCATGTGGTTTCTATTTTTTCTTTAAACGCAAGTGGTTTTGTCATAATCTGTAATTAGGAACTCAAGTAAAATTTAGGTTAATTGAAATGGATGTTTTTTTTAGATTGCTTTTGTTTTTGATGTAGTTGAAAAATTCAACAAAAATGCAACATGTAAACCCACCCTCAATAACAAGGTTGCTCATTTTCTTGTACTACTGCACTGCAACTAAACTGCCTATATTATCAGCAAGCTTCTTTCAGTTATCGTTATTGTTTGGACAGGTGTTACAAGTGAGTTATCAATTATTGTGTTTAAAGTTTTGTGGATTATAAACACAGGAATTAGTAACTCACTTGTAGCATTTTTCCAAACAATGTAAATAACTAAAAACAGGTTTCTGGTAATAAAGGCAGTGGAATTGCAGTGCAGTACTGCACGTGAAAGAAACACAGCAAAACCGCTACCTGTGAAAACACCTTAAAGGTTCACATATTTTTGCTACTCACAGATAAGTGATATTGGATAATTTTCTTCAATAAATAAATGACAAAGTCTAACTATCTTGATTTGGTCCTCTTTACCTACTTTCAGGACTTGTGTGTAAATCTAGTGTAGTTTTAAATATAATTTATACAGAAATATAGAAAATTCTGAAGGGCTCTCAAACTTTCAATCACCACTGTATAAGAAAGGTGAGCAGTAAATAAAAGTCTACCAAATAATTGCTGGGAGTTTTGCAGTTTATTGGGTTCCTGGATCTGTTCTAAAACTCCCAGTTTCACATGTTTATGGCTAAAAATACCAAAGTGTTAGATATTCACCATTTAAATCCCCTTCTGTTCCCACAGTTTTTGCTTACTTGGCCACATGATGATGTTTACTCAAAAATGACTGAAGCAGCCATTCACTCCCCACAGATGTGATGTGACATGTCATCATTGTGTCCAAGTAAAGAAAAGATCAGCAGGGGACCACAGAATCATTGGCGCAACAGAGGATGCAACAGGAAAGAATATGACAATTTATTTTTAGACAAATTCAAGTCTAAATTTTTTTTTAAAAGATCAAAAATTTTTTTTTTAAGTGAGCCTGCTTCCTAAATTAATACATAGTGTCATTAAATGCAATCTGCAATGTAAAATACTGTCAAATACCTTTTTCTATGAATTCTTTATTTTACTATGAAGTGGAGAAAGAAATTTGAACCATTTCTTAGTGGAGCGTTACACAGAGCGTCACACTATCTTTGCTAAATTGCGCCCTCATAGTGCATCCTGGTACCATCTCTTTGCTTTGTTCACATCTGAGGACACCAAGGGATCCAGATCACAATGGACACCAACACTGGGTCCCTCAGGTTTGTGCCATGGTGTCCATTGTTTAGATGGAAAAAAAACCTCAGCTAACTGCGTTATTCTTTGCTTCATTTTACGGCGAAACATGTGACAGAGGTTCCATTTGGAATCTCTAACACATATGTGTACCAAGGCTTTCCCAGGTAAGCAAAAACACAGATACCTGTCCACATTATATAATAGATATGATTCATTAGACCAGGCCATCCTCTTTTTTTACATTTCTCTCTAGTTGAGTTCTGTTGCTGATGTGCCCATTTCACAAGCTTAGCGCACTTTTAGCAGTGGACAGGGTTTTCAGCATGGGCATCCTGACCGGTCTGCAGTTTCAGCCCTAGACACAGCAATTTGCAACGCACTGTGTGTTCTGATACCTATCTATCACAGTCAGCAATAATTATTTCAGCAATTTCTGAGGGTCTGGACCGGCTGGCTAATCTTAATTCCAATATTCAATATTGAAAAAAAGTTTTAGACAGGAAAGTAAAAATGCTTTAAAAAAAAAAAGAATAAGTAAAAGTTTATTTGTATCAATGAACAAAATGCTAAGTAAATGAACAAAGGGGAATCTATATTGAATCAATATTGGCCTTTAAAGTCCTGGAAGTGGCAATATGGCCCTAAATAGCCCCGATCTCAACATGAGGTCTGTCTGGGATTAAATGAAGAGACAGAAGGACTGGAGCAAGCTTACATCCACAGAAGTTCTGTGGTTACTCCCTCCCAAGTTCCTTCAAAAACTGTGTGCAAGAACTGATGCTGTTTTTAAGGCAAATTGTGGTCACAATAAATGTTGATTTCATTTCTCTTTTGTTCATTTGTTTTGCTAATTGATACAAATAAACTATTGGCACTTCTACCTTTAAACTTATTCTTACTTGCAGCATCTCTTTGCACACACCTAGAACATTTTTGCACAGTAAAGCACATCAATCAGTTTTGGCAACTGTATCCCTGTTCTTTCTTGGATCAGTCTTGATAGGTACAAATTCCTCCATACTGAGAACACCCCAAACAATTTGTTGTCAAAGGTGCTTTACCTAAGTCATCCAGCCATAACATTCAGCCCTTGTCAAAGTTGCTCCAAGACTTCAGTTTTAAGAACTAATCTTTTGACAGGCGCTATTGTCATGAGACAATTAAGGTTATTCACTTATCCCTGTGTAGCACCCTAGTGGTGGCAGGGAAGAGGAAAGGGGTAGTAGTGAATGCTACTGTCATGATGGGCCTCACCCAAACCTCTTAAGTTACCCTGGAGCACTACAGTAAAGAGGGGGTCTGCCTATATTGGAGTAGGTGGTGTTCCTTCAGTGTTCCCCCGGGACACACTCTATGCTAAGTAGCCCTGTCTAGACGGTGGTTGAGGTGTCCTTGGAGACAGGAGGCATAGTGGTGCAGTGATAACAGCTATTTTATTCCATGATAGTTGTTACACCCAAAAGTAAGCATTCAGAAAATACTGTACTGTCCATATGAAAAGCATGTAGTAGGGATGGCACCAAAACTAGTATCCAGACTTTTAACTATTTTACATTCTCCACAGGAGCTTACTTACTCACCCCAAGTGAACTAGAAACTTCTCTAAAATTAGAGGGTTGAGCTAGGCCAGAAGCAACAAGACATCAACTGACTATGAGGTGTTGTCTTCACTTACTTCATCTTCATGTACTTCCACTATATAGAACTCCACTTCAGGTGCTGTTGGATCTTCTCCCTTCCCAAATTTCTCTGGCTTGCTTGTCCTTACTTTCTTTCTCTGGGGAAAAGAAGAAAACTAAATAGATAAACTACTTGTCATAATTAAAAATTTCCTAAATACATTTAATTAGAAAAGTCTGTTTGTTTTATCTGGAGGATAATCATTATAGGAAAAAAATGGCCGCCGGGCTCCTTCCTGTGCAGAAACCTGTCCTACAGGAAGTAGGAAAAGCTCTGTGAGTTACTTCCTGGTTATACTGACTGGCATCACTGGGCATGTGCTGAGCTCAGTCAGTCTGACAGACAGACTTGTGGTATGAGGGACGGCTCTGCAGAGTAGAAAGGAGACTGAGGGCTGTACACACACATATAACACACATAGAAGCTGTCACTGGACCCTAGCCAGCATACATCAAGGGCAACACACACACTTAGGGCGACACGTATGAAATCTGGCGTGTAAACACCAAATTTCATGTGCATTATACTTACATAGAATGCGCCTGATTTATGAACCCGCTCTACAGTGGGTCAAAAATAAGGCACATTTTAGTGCTTGGTATAACATTTCTGGCTCAGGTAAATGACTTTGAAAGTGGTCTACCTGTTCCAGTGGTAATGTACCTAGAAATGCCGTTGCGAAGCTATAAATCTATAGCTTCGTACGGTTCTAGTGCGACCCACCTCCCGCACGCCTCCGAGATCGGGCGCATTACAAAGTGCCGCTTGCGCTCTGTAATGCACCTGATAATGGCATGCAGGACCTTTAAACATGTATGAACGGGGCTGCGCCTGATATTGGGTTGAAAATACACCAGATATCTGCAACAGCCCCGTTCATGCATGCAGTTTTTAGGAGTTGAACTCAACCACAACTGAATAATAACTCACAACTCTATAAACATACACTTATTAACCAACTAACTAAAATAACAACTACAGGATCTTTTGTACCCACTGGCGACACCCCAGTTGCCTAGGTAACCACTCTTGCATCAGGCTGCTTGGTACATTCACTCTTGTTATTTCGGATCAGCATTATCCTGATACAATAGTTAGATAACACGTAACAAATAATGGCTTCCACAGTCACTACAATCAGGGGCCCAGATCAATGTAGGCGTGTACACTCTTGCACATGACACTTGGTTTTTACGTAAAGACTGATCAGTTTATGGTGCAGGGCAGAAATGGAATATTGTGTTCAGCTTTCTGTTAGACAGGACCCAGAAGATGTTGCAGGAATCTGTGGAGATGAGTAAGCCATTAGACACTAAAGGCCACATGTATGAAAACTTTCTAGGTCTAAAACTCACTTTGTTGCCCATAACAACCAATCAGAGCGCCCCTTTCATTTCATATAGTGCTCTGGAAAAATTAAAGTGGTGCACTGATTGATTTCTGTGGGCAACAAAGTGAATTTTAGACCGAGACAATTTTCATACATGTGGCCCTACGTATGATGCCCTAAATTACCTCTTAAAGGGGATGTATCGCTTCATCAGTTCGGCTGTTCTCTTGAAGCTTGATGCTCTCACTTCCTAAAATACAGGGGAGTTTCTTCCTCTCCCAGCTGGGTGTTTCTTAACTGAAGGGGGGATGATGTCATCCCCCCTTCACTGTTCATGCTGGTTTCCAGTGTGTCCCCTCCCCTCCACATATCACTGTTCTCTCCCTATGCAGTCTTACTTTGTAAGAGCTGTTTACATACCACATACATACATACATACCTGCATTCAGTCTAAACAGTCTTCTATGAACTCAGCACTGATCTCTCACAGCTGGAGGTTTGCTACAGTTGAATCCATCCAGAGCACAGATCCATCTCTCTTCATGTTTACATAAGGCACCGATGCACAAGTCTGCTCTTTTCTGATTGTAGCAGGAGCTGCAGTGTCAATGAGAAGCAGTTAGCTGTATAGAGTTACATTTTTGTCGGCCTTACACGAAAGGAGAAATTAAGGCACTGTGGCACAATTCTGCTGTTTTCTGATTATAGAGACAGTCTAAACAGTCTTCTATGAACTCAGCACTGATCTCTCACAGCTGGAGGTTTGCTACAGTTGAATCCATCCAGAGCACAGATCCATTCTCTTCAAGTTTACATAAGGCACCGATGCAACAATTTCTGCTGTTTTAAATTGTAGCAGTAGCTGCAGTGTCAATGAGGAGGCAGCTAGCTGTATAGAGTGAAATTGTTGTCAGCCCCTAATTCTGAGTGAGAGGCAGGAATGCAAGCTCCGTGAATATGGCCGTTCAGGGGCAGAACAGAATGTAAATTATTAGAGCCCTCAGCTACTGAAATGCAAGGAGGTGTGATCTGACTATCCGACCAGTAATGGAGAGTTTGTTTACAGAAAACGAAGATAAGGAATACTGTAAAAACAAGACAGCTTTGCTAAGGACATCCAATTGCAAAGTTGCTTGTTTTCACTGTCCCCTTATTCTGAAGGCCATTTAATGAAATGATACAACCCCTTTAAATCCTGTAGAGCAACAAGGAAGCGAACATTAAACCCTTCAACACCTGAGACCAACGGGATTGTTTTACCTCCTTCACTAATCTAAAGCATCGGGAAAGCTTCTATTACCCCTTTTAGTAACTTAAACTACCAAATAACTTATTCACCACCCTAAACCATCAGGGAAACTGGTGTAAACCTCTCTGGCAGCATAAACTAAAGATGAAATTGGTATTAATCTCCTCACTAGCCTAAGCTATTAGGGAAGTTTAAAATGAGAGTTGTTTTATGTTGTCTTTTTCCTTTATTTTGCATTGCCGTGTTTTACTTAAAAGCATAGAAGACTGATGATGGAAAAGACCACATTGTAGTTTGCGCTTAAAAATAAATTTCTTTGTCTCGTACCTTAGAACAGATAAATGTTTATTCTAGATATGCTTAATTCTCTGTTGAGTTTCCATTAAACGGCCACATCTGCTGGAAGTTTCTTCTAAGCATGTACTATTCTTTTAGTAAAATAATAGCTTGTGACATTGCTACTGATCACCTTCTTGTTTTTGTGCTTAGTTTCTTATTAAAAACACTTCCCTCCTGGATCTTATATAATCCTTTAACCGACTTAGAAGACTACTTCAGTTTTTTACCCCTTTCTTGAAGTCTATTAGTAATTTCTAAACTGCTTTTAGCAGGGGCGTTGCTAGGGTCCTAAAACATCCGGGGCTCGGGCCCTTTGTGTTTTTCTTGGGTTTAGGGCTGGGTCAACACGACTTTTCCGCCTCATTGCGAACTGTGGATGTTTTTTTACAGGAAAAACCTTCTGTTCCTGTCACTAATTTTCTGCACATTCCACACAGATCCCGTCAATCTCCTCAGCAGTCACTGTACAGTAAAAATCACCAATGACAAATTTACTTTTTCAGAACTTCTCACCTTCATATGACAATACCCTAAACAGTCACCAAAACATCCCCCGATTACATGAAGGGAAATCTACCAGACAAGTGATTGTTACTAAAACCCTCCTACAAAACCAAGACCCAAAATATTACTACATAAGGATCAAATAATCCTGCCAGACCCCCACATGTGACTATCAGCTGTACACAGGGTTTTGAAGACATATACCACTGCCATTTTAGTGACCAGATAGTGGTTTGTTACTAGCTGTATGTAGACTCTGCAGACATATAAGTGATTACACTGCAGTTACATTTAGTAATCACCGGAGACATCATTTTTTGAATCAGCGTCGTTCACCTTCCCTTCTCTTCTCCATCCGGTTCAAACCTTCATGCTGATTGCTCCCGGCCCAAAAATCGTCCTGAGGATTTGGACACAAATATTTTTAGAATCCTCACATTTCCAGTAACTCCTTAATTTTAGGTATTAGCAGTCCCCTCGTTAGGTATATAGGGGCACTAAAGCAGTATATGGGGCCCCAGGCAGGTATTTTGGGGCCACGGCAGGTATATAGGGGGGCCACAGGCAGTATATAGGGGGGCACAGGCAGTATATGGGGGCACTGAGGCAGTATATTTGGGGGCCCCAGGCAGTATAGGGGGCACTGAGGCGGTTATTAGGGGCCCTGAGGCTGAATATAGGGGCCCTGAGGCAGAATATAGGGGCCCTGCGGCTGCATATGGGGGCCAAAGGCAGGGATATGGGGGCCACAGGCAGTGAAATGGGGCCACAGGCAGGCAAATAGGGGCACAGGCAGTAATATGGGGGCCACAGGCAGGGATATGGGGGCCACAGGCAGGGATATGGGGGCCACAGGCAGGCATTATAGGGGCACAGGCAGTATATGGGGGCCACAGGCAAGTATATAGGGGCACAGGCAGTATATGGGGGCCACAGGCAGGGATATGGGGGGCCACAGGCAGTATATGGGGGGCACAGTCAGGCATTATAGGGGCACAGGCAGCATATGGGGGCCACAGGCAGGGGAAATGGGGGCCACAGGCAGGGGAATTATCGGGGCACAGGCAGTTATATGGGGGCCACAGGCAGGGATATGGGGGCCACAGGCAGTAATATGGGGGCCACAGGCAGTGTATGGGGGCCACAGGGAGGCATTAGGGGGCACAGGCAGTAATATGGGGGCCAACCGGCGGGATATGGGGGTCGCAGGCAGGGATATGGGGGCCACAGGCAGGTATATGGGGGCCACAGGCAGGCATTATAGGGGCACAGGCAGTATATGGGGGCCACAGGCAGGTATTATAGGGGCACAGGCAGTATATGGGGGCCACAGGCAGGTATATAGGGGCACAGGCAGTATATGGGGGCCACAGTCAGGCATTATTGGGGCACAGGCAGTATATGGGGGCCACAGGCAGGTATATAGGGGCACAGGCAGTATATGGGGGGCCACAGGCAGGGATATGGGGGCCACAGGCAGGCATTATAGGGCCACAGGCAGGGATTTTGGGGGCCTCAGGCAGGCATTATTGGGGGGCCGCAGGCAGGCATTATAGGGCACAGGCAGGGATATGGGGGCCACAGGCAGGGGGATATGGGGGCCACAGGCAGTTATATGGGGGCCCCAGGCAGGAGATTGGGGGCCGCAGGCAGGCATTATAGGGCACAGGCAGTATATAGGGGGCCCGAGGCAGGTAAACGCTTTAAATAACAACATTAATACTCCCCTTAACTCACCCGGCGAGCGCGCTTCCGTCCTCTTCGCCCGCGCTCCTCCGGCAGCTCCTCGGGCGCACGGCCTATGAAGCGCTGTGCGCCGAGGAGAGGCAGCGTTTGCGATGACATCACATCATCGCGACGCTGACGGCTGAGGCGCACGGGGCCGCGGCGGGTCCTCAGGCCCCTTGTGAGGACCCGGCGGCCCCTCAGTGTCGGACCCAGAGCCGGTCCGACACTTTTCTGCGGAGCAGGGAGCGCTCGCTCTTGCTCCGCAGAAGCCGCTAGTGCATGTGCGTCCAGCGGGCCCCCATGCGCTGAAGGGCCAATCGGTGCTCCAAGCCCACGGCAGCGGCCTCTGGAGCCCGATAGACTCGGGGCACAGGGAGATTTATTCGGGGCCCGAGCCCCGAATAAAACACCCTAGCGACGCCCCTGGCTTTTAGGTACACTGTAGTACAAGCAAATTTGTCTACCTGCAGCTGCATACAAGATTACGGGCTGATGCAATATATGTTAGGTCACATGACCTGCACTCTGACTTAATGAAAGACACTGTGCTTGTGGTGCTGACTGGATTTCTGTCTGTGCTTTTCTATGAGACTGACTGTGAACCTCTATAGGAATGCATAGATAGATTCCCTTCTGGGTCACACAACCATGCTGTGTGTTCCAGCAACTTAGAGTGCAGGCCACATGTCTCAGTGGCAGCAGTGAGAAGTCCTATTTTCAGCTGCAGGTAAGTAACATTACTGGCACTACAGTGTTTCTTGAAGCAGTTTCTAATAAACTTAAAGGGGTTGTCTCACGACAGACATTGATAGCATATCCATAAGATGTGTCAATGTCTGATAGGTGCAGGTCCCAGAGGTGGGACCCGGACCTATTTTCTAAACAAGCACTGAAATCTCTCAGTTCTGAATGGAGAGGTGGTCGAGACTCTCCCATAATGAATGGGAGAAACCCGAGAGGTTTTGGGGCTCTTATCAGACACTGGTGGCATATCCTAGCTATGTGCCATCTATGTCTGTAGGGAGACAACCCCTTTAAGGAAAAACAGCCATCAAGGTAATTTAAAGGTTCCAATTATGTTCTCCTTTTCTTGTGATCTACCAAGGCTGTACAACCTAAGTTCTTTTCTGATAAGTTTTGGTCTTTAGACCTTCTACCTTTTTGTAGCCCATCTTTAGGCTCACTTTATCTTGTGAATGCCTCATTGTAGATGAGGTCTTCAAAACTTAATTCACCATTCCAGATGTGTTCTCTCTAGAGCTCTGTAAAATGGGATCAGAATCATATACCTTTAGCAGTGCAGCCAAGCATTTGTTTTGCTTTCTGTACTGTCTGGCCAAACTGTTGGCTCATTTCTAAGCTATCAGTGTCACACATTCAGCTGTATTTCTTATGTTCATACACTGTATTTCTGTGTTTCAGTTGCAACAGCTCCATCTAGTGGCTGTGCACACAGTCAGCTAACAGATCATTCTAAGTATGTCCCATGAAGGCTACTATAACCATATCACCTGACCTGCTGATATCATTATAGTCAGATCCTCAGCAGCCATTTTCTCTTGGACACATGCTGAGAGGAAGAAATTGTGACATCCTCTCCCATCCAAGTCTACGGTAGCATCACTGGTATGTTCAAACTACCATTCAGGGTTGCAGATTGTACAGTGATGTATAGTATTGTATGTCCCTGGCTGTTGTTTACAGTTTATAGTTAGACCCATGTTTGCTGCAGACAGTATAGCACTGTACCCTCCATGTGTTTATGTCTGCACATATATCTACACATAACTCTGTGCTGTACGCTACTGTATCTGATGCACATGTTTATGTTTGTATTGCTTTGTACAATATTGTGTTGCTGCACGTTGCTATACTACAGTACAGTTTTACACTTTCCCTTGCAATAAAGTTGAAATACGGACATTGCTCCTTGTCATTGACTTTGAGTTTCGCTGCCTTTCAACTTATGCTCTGTACACATAGGGAGGACAGAACAATCAGAAATCAGGACCCCTAAATCCTTCTTTTCTGAAGTCCTGAATAACATAGAACTGGCAAAATGATTTCTTCTTTGCAAGTGCATTATTTTACATTTGGGAACAGCATTTTCTATGTTACCTACCAAACCTTCTTGTATTTCGCTTACAAACATAAAAAAAAAACACAAGCCAGAACAGATCCTTTTGATCACCACTTACAACACATTTTTGTTCAGAATGGACGCTTTTATTGACAACACTTTTGTATCTACCTTTAACAACTGTTAATCCTCTGAACTAACTTATCAATGAGCACTTTATGGAGGAGTTTATTAAAGGCATTTGCAAGCACATTGTGAATACATTTTATAGCACAAAAAGTACTCAATATATTACAAAGTCTTTTCTTCATTTCCCACTACTTGTTTTAATGTACACATGTTCAACACAACCTCTTTGACTAATATGCGGCTACTGTTTTACTTGCTAAATGGATTTGCAGAGAGGAAATAAGTTCAAATACAATAATAATAACTGACTCCTTAATGTATTTTGAATTAGACTGCTGCTATTCATCAATTCCTGTATCTAGCAAGCATCTATGGGAGGTCAGATTGTACTGTGACCACAAAGAACAAGTCATCAGCCTTACACTAATAATAAATCAAAATGGTGAATGTATATTCAGGGAAGTCCATGTACAGATATGCAGTAAATACCAAAATGTTATCTTGTAATCCTGTTTGCTGAAAATAGATCTTAAAAATGTCTTGTGTTGTGTGGGACATAGGTATAATGGTAACAATCAAACTGTACTGTCTAATGCACAAAGCATCAGTACATATACATTAAAAGGCTGACATACAAATGGCTTTATAAATTATGTTTATGGATAAGGATGCTTAATACATATGCTTCAATTTAAAAGTAAGAAGTTAGAAACATTTTCCATAAACCTTTTTCTATAGTATGTAAATGGAAGTCATGTTTTATATTCATTGAATCTGGGTTTTTTTCAAAAGTCAATGGATTGTGCAGACAATATCCATAATTTATCCATAATGCTAAAATCTCAGGGTTGTCTACAGATGTCTCCACACCACATATGGTTTTTCGGACTTTATTTTATGCTGAAGGTTATCTAATAAAATTATTTTTTATTACTTGTGTTTATTCCTCCAGCCTTATAGAGCTCAGAGAGACATAATTCAGCATACTTAAGAAACTGATGTGCCACATTACCAGAATCTTCAAAGTGTTTTAGATTTGTAAGTGAAGATGATGTAGACCCGCTGAGTTTCCAGTGGATTTGATATGGAACTTACCCAGGGAGCAGAATCTAATTGATTGTGAGTTCTTCAACCTCTGCAAGAAGGTGGGGACTTTCCCACAGGGAATCGCCAGCAGATGGGCTTGATTAAAGACTAGTGGAGTAAAGTAATTGGTGAGAGGCAGATGGAAAACAAAAAAAGGTAGCAGATAGCAGACATGATGAAATAACCAACTGGGCCAAATAAAACAATACACCTCCACAGAGTTTTAAAACCAAATGGAACTTAATACTCAGGCAGTGAAAACTGTTTTTATAACACTGTCAGCAGCAAGTGGTAGGAGGTGGTAGAGAGGCTTTGGTGGTACTAGCCCCATAAATTAATGTGAGAAGTGAAGTGACATAAAAAGGGACTCAATTACAAAACTAGTACCACTTTTGATGTTAAAAATAAAAAATAAAAATGTGAAAAACAGGCATTTTAATTTTTTTTACCATTTTCTCTCATTATATAAAAAAAGAAAGCCTAATGTAAAAATGACATAAAAGTAAATAAGGTGAAAACATTAATAGAATAATTGAATGTGAGAGAACGTTATAATGTACAAAAAAAGAGCCTTGTCAGGAACTGGGTAAATATGTAGGCAAATGTAAATAGAGACTATTACCAAATACATTGCTGTTCTGATTTTGCTTCATTTCAGAGTTAAAGTAGTTCTTATCGCCTGCTTATTTACACAAGCTTTTATAATTACCACCTCTCCCTGCTCTAGCAGTAGCTGGGCTGGTGATGTCATTCACTACTATGTCTTATCACTAGAAGACAGCTTCTCAGTTTCTGCTCTTATTTTTCTACTGAAAAAATCTTAAACCCTTACAGACGGTTTTCGGATTTAAAAACAGTCTGTAAACTGACAGTCAACCTTTTACGTTGATTTTAATAGAAAATCCATGCAGCAGTCCCCACTGCACTGATTTTCTTCCGGCAGGTTTTTGACATTGCCGGCATTACTAAAAACTTAGAACATGTTCATTCTTCTGCCCAGTTTTCGAGCAGAACATGAACATGTGGGTGCGAAGAAAAAAAGCCGCCTCCTACGTGCCACAAAAAGACAAAATCTGACCGGTATTTTGTCTTTGCCGTGTGAATGGAGCCTTAGAGTTATTGATCTGGGAGCAGGCTTGTGCCATCCTGTCAGGTCTACACATTTATGTGTAATTGCATCAAAGATAACAATCACTCAGAAGCTAACAGTGTGTCTTGGCAGCATGTAAGTTTTTCTCTCTTACTAGGAGCTACATATCATGACAAACATAGCTCTGCTAGCTTTCATTTATAGGCAGACATCCTGGTTGGACAGTGTCATTGTTTTTACAACCTCTCTGTAAATGTCTCTGTAACAAGCACAGCTAATAATAGGAGAGAGCAGAGCTGAAATGTCAGCCACTGCTTTAGACCCGCCAACAACCTTCATAGGAAGTGTGAGTTTGAAGAGGCTGTGAAGAGTGAGAACAGCTAAATAATGTATAGCTTATCAGAACATAAGAATTATACAAAGAAAAGGCAAGGGTTGAGGCAAACACTTTGCAGATGGCCAATCTGAACATACAGATTTTGGAAGCCTATAAAATCTCCCTGTTCCCTGTGTGGTGGCATATTCTCCTTTGGAAGCAGTGAAACGGCCCCCTCTAATCCAGCTAAGAGGTCTGGGGGAGTGCTGTGAGCTCCGGGTAGAGCCTGTACGCCAAACACTTTTGGTGCAATCCATAATGTTATGATTGGCTCTAGTGATACTAAGTTTTACGATTCCCTGCATGGTTAAAACTGTCATAGTTAAGTAGAAATTCAATAGAAGTGAACATCAGACACATATTTAGATTTACCTATTATAGGTGCCACAACATTCTGTGGTAATTCTAATACATAGTATATCACATTATACACATCTATGCTATTTTGATGTCACTGATAGCAAGTATGTTGTGGTCACTGTTGTTAACTTAATACTACAGTTTGATAATTACTGAAGTTCAGGGCCGGACTGGGACTAAACAGCAGCCCTGGCAATGAAGCCGAACCAGCCCACCTACAATATCTCCCCCTCTACAGGGAAATAAAAAACATTGCACAATGCAGCAAATCTCGCTTAACCTCCCCTCCCCATCCCCCCATCACTACTCAATTAAATTTGTAATACACACAACAGAAGGAGGAAACTAAAAGAACCCATCTCACTTTACCTCTAGGAATCACTTATGTCACAGTGTACCCCAAAATTTATTTTATTGCATACGATACACCAGAAATGACATCACTCACTGTACCTCAGAAATGAATTATATTACAAATGGTAGCCACAGAAATTATTTTACTAACTGCACCTTAGAAATTAATTGTACATTGTACAGTACTTAAGAAATAACATAATTCACTGTACCACAAAATTGTATTATATCACACATTGCACCCTAGAAATGAATTACATTGCTCAATGTACTCCAGAGATTACATTACAAACAATACCCCATAGATTACATTTTTCACTGTACCGCAGAGATTACATTACACACCGTATCCCAGAGATTATATTACTCACAGTACCTCAGAGATTACATTACATACCATATTCTAAACGACGACACTGATTTTACATAGGGTATAATGTAAATCAGTTTCTTTTAGGATTGGACACTGTTTCTGAGGCAGATCCAGCACTGAATCCACCCCAAAATCAGCATTCATATCTTCCTTGTGAGCGTACCCTTAAGGTATGTTCACACAGCATATAGTGGGGCGTACTGTGTGCTCTGCTATATGCCGGGGTTTTAGAAGCATGTACTGGCCAGTCAATACTTCTAAAATGCTGCAGGGCTGGCCCCCTTCACTTTCATTTTCCCTCGGCGTGTAAGTGCATGGAAGAAGTGACATACCACTTCTTTCTCCCGGCGTGCCGTATATGTCAGAGAAAACGGAAGTCAATCCTATCTCTCAATGAGAACTATGATGTAGTTACAGTCCGTATTTCGGGGCGTCTTGCAGCACAAATACGCCCTGAAGTAGAGACCACAAAGACGGCATGTGAACTTATCCTTATATGCACACTGGACACATGTAAACACACACATTATATATTTATATATATATACATATATATATATACACACATATATATTTATATTTATTTACACTAGACACATAGCTGTACATACAGTATATACACAGCTCACATATACAGTACATATCCTACTCACATACACGCACAACGCCTAGCACCCTTGTCTCCCCCCTTACCTGTCTCCTGTAGTCTGGTGTAGTTGGCAACTTCTTCCTCCCACTACAGACATGGGAGGCCACTGATTCATTCAGCAGGAGCTTCTTCTCTGATGAGGGCTTAGCATAGGGGAAGGGGTATAGGAGAGGAGGGAAAGATATCTACATAGCCTCAGATACAGAGGGTGCTGACTGTGAGCAGCATTCTGATTGGTAAAGCAGTCCCTGCTGACTCCTGTTCTACCAATCAGCGCTGCTCTCATTTTGCACTGACACTTGAGGCTGCTACCTACTCTGTCCCCCCAAGATACACAGAAATAAAGGAGGCGAAGGAATGACTTCTTCCTCCTCTGGGTACATTAATCACCTGGATATCAAGTCACTTGCTAACAAGCTCATTGCAGACAATTAGGGTAGGCAGCAACTGTTTGGAAACTTTTAAAAGACTTCTTTAACGATATTATTCCATGTTATTCGATATAATCTGTCAATGCTATGTTGAGGTTGTGTTATGTAACATTCCAAAGACAACAAATAATTAATATGTTGCATAGTTAAAGTAGTTTGGTAATTGTTTTCAGTATAAATGTTTTCTAACATGTAATTCTATCATAGTGTTCCGCAAGTCAGTCTTACTTTTATATCATGACACTGGATGCAATTTGAAAAGTTGCCGTCATAACATTATTACTTATCAATGTTCAAAAGACAAACTGTACTAAAGAAAACCACATTTCTAAATATTTACTGACAGTGACATATTTAGGAATAAGGTTTACAGATTTGATAAATTTGCTGCAGTAATTAACTGTATTTTCATGCTTCATATGGATTATTTTTTATTGGTGGCTAAAGGGGGGGGGGGCAATCTCCCACCCAGAAAAAAGTGGGGGGACCAGTCCCCTCCGCCCCCTCCTAAAATTACAACTATGGTAAGGGGCAATTTACCACTAATTCTGGAAAAATGAATAAGAAAAAGCTATGTATGCCTCTCTATTAAATTGAATGTTCATGGCCAGTCTGCACAACACAAATTTGAGTAACATAGGAATAACATAAACCCAATAGAAATTATTATTTTTTTTAACCCCATTGAATTCATAACATAGGACTAATACAAGTACAATAATTGCCACTAGATAAACCACAGACAGGTGCAGAGAGAGAGAGAGGACCATGTCTGCGAGGACTTACACTCTTCAACTGAGGGTGAATGAAAAAGAAAATGAGAAATGCAATAGAATTAATGTAATTTTTTGTTCCCTTTTTAAATGCAGCTTAAAGCTAATGTAAATGAACCTTCAATTTTTTTACATGTTTTTAATTGATGATTCTCACAAGAAAAGTCAGTTCTACAGTTTTACATTTGGACTTACTGTATTGTTTATTTTAAATCTTTTGTAATTAGGTAATTTTGAAATATTTTCTTTTGGTTGATAAGAGCCCCTATACTAGACTGTGTACACTGGATCATCTGCTCAAGATCAGCCTCTTTAAGTCTGGAAGGAGAGCAAAATTGTACCAGCCACTCCTTTTTGGTGGCCTCAAGTCATATTTGTATTATAGGGGTGGGGGTCAATCATTTGGAAACTATGGATAGCCACGGCAGGATCAGCTTTTGGAGGTGCCTAGAATGAGACCTGGAATGATCAGTTGATTTTCCAGGCAGTTGTATTTTCGAAGGGATTCTTTCTGTTAAGACAATATCTTTTAATGGCAGCAATAACATTAATTACAATGTCTTTTCTCAATAGCTACAAACCAAATCTCTCATCCAGCTGCAGAAAATCAAGAGCAGGAGAGATCCTGAAGAGAATAATAAATCTTAGTGTTGTACAAATTGAAGAATCTCTCAGCAATGAAGGTATTAACATATCCCAAGGGAGATTACAGAGTTTGAAATTCATTCAACAAATAAGTGTGAGATTTAATATGGATCTGTCAGACTTGGAAAGGTAACAGAATCTTCCACCTGGCCATAATTCATAATATTGCATTTTTAAATAAATAATCCTCTGATATATACTAAGTACATAACTTTCTCGTGTATCTTATTTAATCTGAAGGAGGGTTAATATCTGGCACAAGTGAGAGGGGAACCACTCCAAAATGTTTCCTTATGGAACGTGTTCCCCCTTCTTTGTACTGAGCTCTAACCCTTGCTTCCATTTTAAAAGACAGAGTCATTACCCACGGGTAATAGATAGAGGAGGTTACCGGGGCATGTGTCCCTGGAGCTGGGGGCCAGCAATCCACTTTGCCATAGATAGAGTATTAAGATACAGTGGTGCTTGAAAGTTTGAATTTTCTATACTTTTGCATACATTGCATTGGTCTTGGTATGATCTTTGGTGGTTGACCACTCCCAGGGAGGGTAATATTGGTCTTGAATTTCCTTCATTTGTACACATTAGCCTAGAGGTATGAAAGTTGCTGCGCCAATTTTTTTGCCGTAGGTAAAGACTGAAATAACGTTGTGCGCCATATCTGACATATTCCTAAAGAATTTGCATCTAAAACAGTGAGTTTGACTGACAAGACTTTTGTCTGCGCTACTCAACAAGGGATGTGCCTATACCAATTTAAACGATACAACACAGTTATGCAGCTCTCATGCTAAAAAGTTTCACAGTTTCTGCGTCATTATTCGTGCCATTTTCAACGTGGTATGGCTTATTCAAAATTAGTCACAGCATAGGACACTTTCTTGGCTCATGGGCAGATTGTCTTACGACATGACACATTTATAAGGTGCCGTGAGACAGAACATAAACATGAACTCAAATTTGGCACAGCACTACCTAAGACACTTTCCATGACAGATTTCATACATCTAGGTCAATCTTTTTGACTGTGGTCCAAAGTTTTAGAGATGGTTCTGTAACATTTTCCAGCCTGAATAGCATCAACAACTCTTCTTCTGAGGTCTTCAGAAATCTCCTTTGTTTGAGTCATTAAACATTTCCAGAAACATGTTATAAAGATTAAACTTTGATAGATATCTGTTCTTTAAATAAAACAGGTCACTTATCTCATTTCATACCACTAATTGAAATCGCCTGGCTCTAATTTCACCTATAATTTGCCTGCTATTCCAGAAGCTTAACATACGTCTGCCACTCACGGATAGGTGATATTGGTAATCTTTATCTACTTTTGTGACTTCTTTGAAGATCTGATGGGTTCAAAAACTTTCAACCACCACTGTACAGTGCTATTTCAACAAATATTTAGTTCACCCTAGGTGAAGAACAGCCTAGCTATAAGCTCTCAAGACAAGATGTGAAAGGGACCTAAACTGACCACTAACAAGATAGCTGTTGACTAACAACTACAGTATGTCTTCCAACAGCTACTTAAACATATAAATCACTAGTCAGACCGACACTGAATATTGCACACAGTTTTGGGCACCAGTGCACAAAAAGATATTGTACAGTTTGAGCGTGTTCAAAGGTGGGTGTGAGGAAAATGACAAATTTCACTCTCCAGTTCATGTAACTTTACCCAAATTCACTCTCATATTGCAGGTTTCAGAACTTTACCTAAGCTCCCCCACTACTCAACACATGTAATTGAGGAAACACCCAATTAAACAGAAGCCGAAATCCCTCAATTTAGATGCAAGGCCTGTCAGCTCCCAATCTAGATAGGGAAGCGGCCCAGCAGGGAATCAGGCCTCAAAGGGTTCTCAATAATTTCGTTAGCACCTTGGCCAGGGCCAGGGTAGACATCTGCTCCAAGAGGCAAAACATCAAAGGAGATTTGGCAGACATCCGATGATAAAGAATTATGGAATAACTGTACGTCACAGGCACACCCCAATTTCATATTTTTTAATATGAAAGCTCCCTACATGCATAGCTGTCACTCTCTCGTTTGTAGGACCAACAGGCAGGTAGAAAGGGAAAATTGGTACCATGAACAGAGCAGCGACCCAGTGTCTGCTACCCAGTCATAGCTTGGACCCATATGTTTTTGATTATACCTATACTGCGGCTCTGCACCATTGCCGTGCTGATTTATAGTCCATTTCGTGTCTAAAACAAGCATGGCCCTGGAAGTGGACCCAGGGTGGGGGGAGTGTGTAGACCTTCTCAGGGATGTGACAGGATAGGACAGGAATGTGACAGGCGTGTGACATGGAATGTCCTAGTTTGGTTAAAAGTGAAGGCCTACCTGGGCCCAGTGTTGTTTCCATTGGGAAGGAGGTTATGCCGAGCATACCAGGAGCTTCCAACCAGCAGGCTGCATTCACCCCTATGTATGCCCAGTACAAGGCCAACCTAAGGTAACCAGACACATCTTGCTGCTTTCTATTTGTCTATACCCATATCCTATTTGTATTTGCTCCTCTGATCATATTTTAAAAACTTTATCCCTATTATGAAATTTTTGTCTAGTGCCTCAAAAGGGAAATTAAAAATTATATAAACTTTGATTTTGAGCGGGTTTTGTTGTCCCAATCAAGCTAAACTCACGTGTCCGTATTCTCGATCCCTAATATACTGTACCCAGGGCAGGTTCCTGGCCTGGTTATAAGTCTGTAATGGACCAGGCTTATAGAAAAGAAAACTGGTCAGGGCTACCGGGGAGGCAGAGTTCTGTTTTCTCCGATGAAGGGAAACAGATCTCTCCCCAAACCCTTCAGGGTTGTGGGCAGTGGGGTTTTCCCCTCGCATCCCTGGGTCTTCCAGTGGCCCATGTGGGGCAGGGGTTAAATGTGAAAACCCTATCCAGCGACCTTGCTTCCCCCAGGGGGGCCAAAAAGTCACAAAAACACCCCAAGACAGGCCTTCGGCGCTCAACTGGGCACAGGTCTCCTGACAGCGGGCAACTAAAATAATAAAAGGAATAAATACAATACTGTGAATGATTATGACAATTAGGGCTATTTAGGTTTTTTTTTGGAAAAAAAAAGGCTTTGGAAATGGGTTTTTAAAAAAAAAAATAAAACCCCAAACCCATACACAGAGATCTCTCCTTTGGACTGCTTCCGGTTAAAAAAAAGGGGGGGCATTTTTTTTTATCTAAGGGAAAAAGGGGTTTTTATTTCAAAACTTTTTTTTGAAGGTTTTTTCTTTTAAAACGTGAGAACCAAATAGCCCAAAAAGGGGGCTTTTCATGGTGAAAATTTTATGTGGGGGAAATGCAAAAGGCTATATAGGATCACAATTTAATGAATTTTTTGGTATGAAACTTTTCCCCCCTCCCCCCTTCCCTTTTTGGTTTTTTGGTTTCAAATTTTTTTGATTTTTCTTTTTGGTGAGCTGTTTCTGGTTTCCCTGAGCAGTTCGGGAAAAGAGAGACTGATTTTTTTCTGCTTTCAGCAGGGGGTTTGATGCCCCGTTTGACAAATGTTTGTGTTGAGGATTTTTTTTCGACAAAGGTTTAAATCGGCAAGGTTTTTTTTGGGGGATCGAAATTTCCAGATCAAAGCGATAATTAAGGTTTTAAAAACTGAGCTCATCTATTTTGAACGCGCCTTTTTCCCGGGGCTTCCTGTAATTTTGGGGGCCAACAAACAGATTACAGAATGAGCAGGGTGAGATGTGTGTGCGACTTCTTTACTGGGATTGTATGGTTTCCCATTGGCTGGGAAAAAACACATGACCCGTTTTTCCTTTGAAAAGCGTTTTCCGGGTTTTAGCCTCAGGGGCTCTCAAAGGGCCTTTATGGGATAGGACCCGCGTTGCCTTTGGCCAAAAACTCAGCGAAATTAGGCTATTTTTGCACAGAGGGAAAAACCCCAATTAGCTGTGACCTTTCCCTTTAGGGTTTGATTAGAGAATTGAAGTTTTTTTGTGTTAGCTAGAGAATTTTTTAAAACCCTTTTACCGCTGTTTTAAAATTTACGGCGGGGGTAGCGGGGGGGGGCCCCGGGGGCAACACAAAAAGCTCTATCTATTTAAAAAAAACTGGATAAAGTTCACCAAACTTTGTGTAACATTGTAGTGGGAAAACTTTATTATTAACAGTTTGGGTATTGAAAAAATTTCCTGGTTATTGGGCACCTGAACTTATATTGGATACACTTCCCTTTCAGGAAAATGGGGGTCCCTTTGTTTTGCAAAACTCCACTTTTTTTTTATCATATACATTTCAGTTTTTGTTTTATTTTAATTTTTTCCCATTACACCTGTGATGTTTTATAATCCACCCTTTCAGTTAAATTCAACCAGCAAACTTGTAGTCACACAGGGTTTTTTGTTGCCAAAAAAAACCGTGTAACATTCGAAAACATAAAAGTTAGTGTTTTTTAAATTTTTGGCGCAAACCCAAAATTGTTCATTGACGCGCATCCCGTAAAAACTTAAAACAGCAATTCTATAAAATTTTCCCCCAAAGGGGAATTAAAGGTGCAAAAAAAACCGTTTATTATACCAAAACATAACCGTTTTTGTGGGTTTTTTTATTTTTTCACACCCCCATTGTTTATTGACGCGCATCCACTAAAATCTTAAAACAGCAATTCTATTTTAAACCCCGGTGAATTGGGGAAAGGGGCAAAAAATTCCGTTTATTATAAACCCAAAACTAAAGTTACGTTTTTTGCCCTTTTGCACCCCCAGCATTGTTCATTGACGCAGCTTTTACTAATCTTTAAAAAAGCAATTCAAAATTCACCAAAAAGGTGAATTGAAAGGGGGCAAAAAAAACCGGGGTATCATTCGAAAACATAACAGTTTCGGGGTTTTTGGGCTTTTTTCAAAAAACCCAGCATTGTTCTTAAGCAGCATTCCCGTAAACTTAAAACCCGCAATTCTAATTCACCAAAGGGGGAATTGAAAGGGGGCAAAAAATACCGTTTATTATACCAAAAAAATTTTCATTACGTGTTTTTGACTTTTTCCACCCAGCATTGTTCATTGCGCGCTCCCCGTAAAACTTTAAAAAAGGGAATTCTTACAAAAACAGGGGGAAATTTAAAGGGGCAAAAAATACCGTGTATCATTGAAAAAAATTAAAGGAAAACATATTGCAAAATGCTTTTTTTGGGAAGATCTTTAACATAGCACAACCCCGTTTGAACAAACCCCTTTTAAAACAAT
>JAODAL010052235.1:0-26124 GCA_025379985.1 Phyllomedusa bahiana
CAAACCGGCCTAACAAGGGGGGCACTACCTGGCTACAAGGGGGGGCACTACCGGGCAACAAGGGGAAACTACCTGGCTACTAAGGGGGGCCATTTCCCCCTGGGCTACTAAGGGGGGGGCTACCGGGCTACAAGGGGGGCACTACCTGGCCACAAGGGGGGGCTCCCCGGGAAACAATGGGGGAAAACACCTGGCAAAAATGGGGGCGGGGGGCACTCCCTTTGGCTAACGAGGGGGGCACTACCTGGCAAACCCAAATGGGGAACTACCGGGCTAACAATGGGGCACTACCTGGCTACAGGGGGGGCACTACCGGCCTACAGGGGGGGCCCCCCCTACCTGGCAAACAAGGGGGGCATCTACCTAAAAACAGAGGGGGCACTACCTGGAAAAGAAAATGGGGCACTCCCGGGCCCCAACAGGGGGGGCACTACCGGGCAAAAAATTTGGGGCACAACATGGCTAACAATGGGGGCATCAACCTGGCTAAAAAAGGGGGCATCTACCAGGCTACAAATTTGGCCCCTACTTGGCTACAGAGAGGGCATTTTACCTCCCTTTAAGGGCACAACCGGGTTTAAAGGGGGGCTACTACCGGGCAAAAAAGGGCATCTACCGGGCTTTTTTCCAAAGCCGTTATGCAGAAAGGGGGAGTAGGTGTGGTTTTTTGGGGAAGGGGGCCCGGGGCATACCGTCAAGATGGGCGTGGCCATGCAATTTTTTTTCCCACTAATGTCTCCTGCTTTTTCATTTTCAAAAGTTGGCAACTATGAGTTAACCCCCTGGTTTCCAGTGTGTCTGCTGAAGCTTCTGCTGAATGTCTGCATTACCCTGCGCTGTCCAGCGTATCTGTTTATCTGCTGGTTCCTGACGTACTGTCCTCCCAGTTTTCTCACTGCTGATTCCTGCTGCTGTATATCTCGGTTATCACCCTGGGACTGTTCATCCATTTAACAGCTACAGCATCTGTTTATCCTCCACCTGTCCTGCACTTCGGCTACCCATCGCGAGTATTACCATCTGCGCCCGCGGTGGGCCCAGAGGATCCGCCATACCCAGGCGTTTTCCAGCCATCCTGGTTGGCAAACGTGACAGTTATTATTGTACAAAAAAAATGTAAAATTAAAAATGATAAATTTTGTATTGCTGTAGTTGTATTGACCTGCTGAGTAAAGTTTACTTGTCACTTATATTGCAGGGTGACTGCTGTAAAATATAAAAAAAACACTGATAGGATTGCTGTATTTTGTTCATACTGCCTCCCAAAATCCTTGATAAGAAGTGATAAAAAGTATCATATGAAAAAACAAGCTTTTAATCAGCATTATATCTAGAAAAAAAAAAAGGAATGGCTGTCAGAATCTGACGACATCACAATGCAATTTTTTACAAAAGCATGTTTATTGTGTAAGGGTGCTTTCACACGGAGCATTTTTAATGTGTTTTTTGCAGAAATGCAGAAGTTATCATGTCAATAAATTCCACAGCAAACTCTGTGAAGATGAAACCTAGAAAAACAATGGCAGAACTTCTGTGTTTTTTTTTTTCATTTTCACTCCCCAATACTAAAAAAAGTGACGCAGCTGTGTGCCCAAAATGCATAATTATTCCCTAGACGACTTCCCTGAGAGGTGTTGATTTCAAGATCGGGGGACTTCTGAAAGGTTTTAGCTGTACTGGTTCTTTGGGGTTTTTGCAAATGCAACTAAGCACCCACCAAGTCTACGTTTCAAGAGCCAAATAGCGCTCCCTCCCTCCCTAGACCCATGTTTTTTCCACACTTGGAAAAAAATTCATAACAAATTTTGGAAAGCTCTTTTTCTAGGATTAACTATGAAAATTGTAAATCTTCAGCTAAAACTGAAAATTATTGGAAAAAAAATCTGTAAAATCCCTGTGGGGTCAACATACTCACTACAACCCTGAATATATTCTTTAACCCCTTAAGGACCCAGCGTTTTTTTGTTGTTGACACGTTCGTATGTCCATCCTCGCCTTCCCAGAGCCATAACTTTTTTCTTTTTTCACCTACATCGACATATGAGGGCTTTTATTTTGCAGGACAATATGTAATTTCTAATGGTGTTGGTCGCTGTACTATAGAATATACTGGGAAACCGCAAAAAAATTCTAAGTGGGACAAATTATGAAAAAAAACTTATTTATTGCCATGTTTGTGGGAGTTTTGTTTTTACGGCATTCAATGTTCAGTAAAAACTATGTGTTATCTGTATTCCACAGCTTGATACACATCCGAAAATATCAAACATGTACGATTTCCATTATGTTTTGGTACTGTAAAAAAATTCCAAACATTTTCTATTTTTGAAATTTGCGCCGCGGCGCCAGATTGTGCGACCAATAACTTTTTTGCACTAACACCTACGGACGTCAGTGAGGGTGCATTTTTTGTGGGCTGAAGTTTACTTTTTATCGCTAGCAGTTTGGAATGCATGCGACTTTTTTGATTACTTTTATTCCATTTTTTAAGTGACGTAAAATGACCAAAAACACAATTTTGGCGTTTGGAATTTTTTTTCTTCTATGGTGTTCAGCGTACGGAATAAATGATGTTATATTTGTATAGATCGGACTTTTTCGGACGCGGCGATACCAAATATGTGTAACTTTTTTATTATTTTATTGTTCTTATTTGTAAAATAGGGAAAGGGGGGTGATTTGAACTTTTAATCCTTTTTTTTTTTTACTTTAACATTGAGTCCATGTAGGGTGCTTGGCCACTAGGTGGTGCAATTGTCAATACAGCCTAATGCATTGCATAGACAATGCATTAGACTGTCCCAAGATGGCGTTTTTCCCACTTCCTGTCTACGGACGGAAGTGGGGCAAACCAGGACATGGGAGTGACGGGAGCCTTCACAAGGCTCCCCGCTGCCATGTCCGGGTGTCGGATCACTGCAGGTATGCTGTGGCGGTGCCGATCACCCTGAAAATCACAGATTTTCATTCATTCAGATGCCGTGGCCATCTTTGCCGTGGCATCTGAATGGTTGAACAGCGCGGGCGGCGAGGAGCGATCCCCCAGCAAAGCCCCTTAGCGACCCTGGGACGTACTCATACGTCCAGGGTCGTTAAGGGGTTAAGGAATGTAGTTTACAAAGTGAGGTCTTTTTAGTTTTTTTAAGGTTTATTAAGTTTTAGCACCTTAGGCCATTATCAAACTTGTTTTTCCCAAATGAACAAGGATTGTATGAACAAAAATGTATTACTAACTTACAGAAAAATGTTCATGAGAAAAATTCTCTGAATCACATGGATAGGTAAAAGCATTAAAAAGTTATTCCTACATTAAATGACACGTCAGATTTGAAAAACGAGGCTCTGTCATAGAGGTCAAAACTGGCTCTGTTGGTAAAGGGTTAAGAAAAGGTGAACACCCCCCCTCCAAACTCCCACAGGGGGTAGGGAGCTGTAAAGTATGTGTGTATGTGATCCAATGCATCTCTCTCAGTTGATTTGTCTAGCAGAATTACATAGATCATACATTTCTTCATCGGGAATGGTTTAGCACAACATCTGAAGATTCATATGCTCATACACAAGAAGACATTGGAATAGTGTGGTTAATAAGGCAAGCAGTGTAAAGTGGAACCATCAATTTGAGGAAGGGGGTAAAGTGTTGTGACAGGGGACCACTGAAAATTTTCATTCCTAACAGGTATTTTCTTCTACCTATGGGCTTTGTATATGTAGTGGTTGCTAACAAACACCTGTTTCTGATCTCAACATCTAAAAAAGTATCCTCTCGGCACTAGCTGCCAGTGTAAATTTAATCAATTCATGTTGACTATTGACCTAACTCCCAAAAGCCAACAGATCTTCACAACACAGATCAACAGATCTTCACAACACATTAGGGCAGATTTATTAATTCTGTTGGAATACTTCACACAAACCAAAACAACCAGAACCATCATAAAATAAAATGTGAAGTTTATTAATCCATAAAAATCCAGAAAATAATATATTAAAAAATCAACCTCCTTAGAAAAATACATGCTGAACCACCCTATGGACCACATATGACTGAAATATTCAGCGAGATACCAATTGGAAGTAAGTGATAACTCACTAAATATACTCTATGGGTGCTTTCACTGTGTTTTTGGTGGATTTTTGGTGCATTTTTTTTGCAGAAATTCACAGCATTAACTGCCTTTATTGCTGTGAATTTCTGCATTCACCAAAAACGTACTGTGTAAAAGCATCCTATCTACATCACCTAATTACAATCTTTAACATCTCTCTCCATCTTCCTTCAAACTTCAAAAAACAAACACTTGGCCATAGTTACAGCTTAATGACTGGACAAAAGACGAATCCCAGTAAAAGGCCATTTAAGCCCCAATGCTACCTGGGAGAGATAACAGGTGCAGATAACTAATGAGCAGTAGCTCACACACCAATCCAGTAGGAGGGCAACTGAATGATAAAAAACTACAATTTGGATAAAAACTAGTTCACACCAGTATGCAAAAAAGCCATAATATTATACAAGGGGAGACTGCACACATGCAAAAATACTGATAACACAACCATTCACATATTGCCTTCTACCGGGATTTGTATTTTGTCCGGTCATTGAGCTGTAACTATTTCTGTGATTCATAACCCCTTTACTAAAAAGCCCACTCATCTCTAAACTCTTGGAACACTTGGTCTACTCTCGCCTATTCCGCTATCTCTCTGCTAACTCTCTACTCGAGTCTCTGCAATCAGGTTTTCGCAATTGACACTCCACAGAAATGGCTCTAGCTAAAGTTTCATGAGATCTTCTGACAGCTAAATCTTAGAGCAACTACTCGTTGTTGCTTCTTTTGGATCTCTCTGAAGCATATGACACTATCTTGGGGTCATATTAGATTCTCCCTTTATTTGATTGTCATCTGCACCTCAAGAGCATCTTCCGAATTCATCCTTTTCTACTGTGGAAACAGCAAAAACTCTTATTGTTGTCCTTGTCTTGACTATTGTACTGTAACTCCTTGCCGGTCTCCTTTTCTGAAAACTCTCCCCTCTCCATTCTATTCTGAATGCATCAGAAAGGCTTGTCTTTCTTTCTAGCCGCTATACTGATGCCTCTACCCTGTGTTAGTCACTGCACTGGTTGCCCATCCAGTACAGAATACAACATAAACTCATCACTCTCATCCATAAAGCTCTCCACAATTCTGCACCTTTCTATATCTCCTCCGTTATCTCTATCTACCACTCTATCCGGTATCTGTGTTCTGCTGATGATCTTCGATTAATTGCCTCAAACATCCAAATTTACCATGCTTACCTCCAAGACTTCACACGTGTTGCACTAATTTTTTGGAACATGCTACCCTGTACAATCAGCAAAACTCATAACTTTCATAGTTTTAAGCGTGCCATAAGAACACATCTTCTCAGGCTGGCCTACCAAGAACTTGAAATGCCAACCCCTCACTTCCAGTCATCACCATTCCTGGCACTCCCTGCACTTGAGTACTCACAGGCACTTATCTATATAACGATGTTCTGTTTGGGTGGCAGGTTCATCCACTTTAATGTGTACTACCCCATATTTATGGAACATGGCTGGATCCTTGTGCAAACCAAGCACTAGTCACCTTTTGTCTCACCCATACACCGACATAGATTGTAAGCTCTTACGAGCAGGAACCTCACACCTCATGTTTGATCTGTTAGTAGTTTTTCACTATATAATATTTGTTCATTGTCTGTATTTATACTTTGTAAAGTGCTGTGAAATATGCTGGGGCTATATATTAAGATTATTATTATACTATAATACATAATGCTGATTTGATACATAATGATAAACATACCAAAATGACAATTCTTAACCCAACTTGGTAAAAATAGTACAATGGAAGGTCCAAGGAGGGCGCACAAGACATAATGCATGTTAGCTTGCTCTTCCTCTGTGGGACTTTACAAAGTAAATATTTTCGTTTTGGTATATACCTATACATTATGTAACTAATTCTCCTTTATATATGCATTTATTTGTATGTTGTAGCAGATGTCTTTTCTATAGGAGATGTTCTTCAAATTTTTATCACGCTGAATATTTCAGTCATATGTGGTTCATAGGGCGGTTGAGCAAGTATTTTTTAATTTTTAATATTATTTTACTATGGATTAATAAACTCCACATTTTTATAATGCTTCTGGTTGTTTTGATTTCTGTTATGTATTGGTTAATTTTTTTCAGACCACTATTATTTTTGTATTATTGCCGTCTTTGTGTAGGTTTTACTGTAGAGATGGGCGAATTGATTCTAATGAAGTCGAATTTGTTTAGAATTTCAGGAAAACTTCGGTTCTGAACGAAGTCGAAGTTTGGGGGACTTCGGGTGAACGAAGTGTGCTGTTGATTGATAAAATGGCTGCGAGCACAAGGCGCTATATGGGGCAAAGCACTCTGGGAGGAAGAAGGGCATAGCCTGCATGACATGTGCAGAGATGAAGCCAGAGACCGGCGGGATTCTATGACGTCACCGCACTATATAAGTCCGGGCGCGACGCTGGGAGCTCATACCGCTCTCAGTGTACTGATCAGGGAAGGTGCTGCCGCGGCTGATTGTTACTGAAGAACTGATTTTCATACAGCGATTTTTGTGGGGTGTCTCAGCTTGTCTCAGACTGCTTCTCTTATCGTTCTATTTCTGATTTTTTTGGGTATTGGATCTGAAATCCAGTGTGCGTCCACTGCAGCTGCATATACATCTAAATCCTATCTGCTCACAGCACATTGAATATCCAAGGGGGATCTAAGCCAGTTCCTGTTGTATTCAATTAAAGAAACAGCGTTTTTACAATACAAATACCACTTCATTTTTGGCTGCTCAATTCTTTGGCACAATTTACATCCATGGGTTAAATAAGCGTTGTTATTCAGCTTTAGTGACTCCAAGAAACCGTCATTTTCAACGCCAAAAAATATAAAATTTTTCCTGTAGCATAATTCACAAGCGAAGGTTAATTACAATTTTTTCTCTTGTTGTGGAGCGTAAAAAGCACGCCATTGTAACACGCTACAAAGCTACTAGTTTGTGGTGGATCAATTCTTTGGCGCAATTTAAATCCAGGGGTTAATTAAGCGTTTTTTTTCAGCTGTAGTGACTCCAAGAAACCGTCATTTTCAACGCCTAAATACATACATTTTTCCTGTAGCCTAATTCACAAGCAAAGGTTAATTACAATTTTATCTCTTGTTGTGTGGCGTAGAAAACACGCAATTGTAAAACGCTACAAAGCTAGTAGTTTGTGGTTGCTCAATTCTTTTGCGCAATTTACATCCAGGGGTTAATTAAGCGTTGTTTTTCAGCTGTAATGACTCCAAGAAACCGTCATTTTCAACGCCAAAATATATACATTTTTCCTGTAGCATAATTCACAAGCGAAGGTTAATTACAATTTTATCTCTTGTTGTGTGGCGTAAAAAACACCGCATTGTAACACGCTACAAAGCTACTAGTTTGTGGTGGCTCAATTCTTTGGCGCAATTTACATCCAGGGGTTAATTAAGCGTTGTTTTTCAGCTGTGGTGACTCCAAGAAACCGTCATTTTCACCGCCAAAATATATACATTTTTCCTGTAGCCTAATTCACAAGCAAAGGTTAATTACAATTTTATCTCTTGTTGTGTGGCGTAGAAAACACGCAATTGTAACACGCTACAAAGCTAGTAGTTTGTGGTTGCTCAATTCTTTTGCGCAATTTACATCCAGGGGTTAATTAAGCGTTGTTCTGCAGTTGTACTCAGTAAAAGAAACTTTGTTTTTCACCGCCACAGAAGAAATTCTGTAGCATAATTCATATCCGAAGGTTAATTAAGCCTGTTTGTGCTTTTATATTCAGTAAAATACACAGAGTTTTTAAATGGCACATACAAGTCAATTTTTCCTGCCCATTTGTGGAGCGCAATTTATATCCAAGGGTTACCAAGCTTGTTACTGGGTTCATTTGGCGTCAAATACAGGGTGTGTATTTATCATATACAGATATCTTCATCAAACAGTGTCTGTACATTTTAGAACAAACAGTATGTCAGACAGAGAGGTGGCAGGCTCTTCATCTGCGAGTGGCAGAGGCACAAACATTCCAGGCCCAGGTCGCAGCACAGCAAGGGGACGTCGCAGCAGAGGTCACTCGGTGAGGCCACAACTGCCGCTGTAATCTAGCGGCCGTGTGCTGACTAGCAACCCAAGGGGTCTTGATTGGTTGACTAGGTCATCCACTTCCTCCCAGATGACATCTGACAACCCCAGCCAAGAGTCGGTGGGAACGTCAGACACAACCCTTAGTTGGCATGGCCCGGGAGCGGGTCAGCGGCCCTCACCTGTCCTCAACCCGCCTCTGTCCCATCCGGTTCCCTCAGCCAGAGATCTACTATGTGGTCTGGGCTCAGCGCCACTATATAGCGAGGATGAACAATTTGAGGAGGGCAGTCAGCAGCTACTTGGCAGCGAAGAAATGGGGCCAATATCCCTGCTTTCTTGCAGTAGGCGGCAAAGTATAGATGTTGAGAGTGGCAGGGAGGTCATGTTGTGGAGGGTTTCAGCCTTGCATCCCAAGACCGGTGATGAGGACAGCAGTGACGATGAAACACAAATAGATGATGATGTAGCCGACCGCAGCGGCGCAGCCAGCAAGCGGGTCGTGTGGCCGTGAGTCAGCAGGATAGCAGCAGTGTGAGGTCAGGAGCCAAGCGGCCACGGGGTAAAAACCCACTTCGCAGGTCCAAGAAAGTAGCGACACAGGGGCTCAGCGAGGCAGCGGCGGCAGTAGTCACAGAGCGTTGGCGGTAAAATCCGATACTCGCCGGTGTGGCAGTTCTTTGCTAAGGCACCGGAGGAGCCGAATATGGGTATATGTAGAATCTGTAAGCAGAAAGTGAAGCGTGGCCAGGGAGCTAACGTTGGCACCACGGCCCTGCATCAACACATGCAGCGTCACCATCCAGTGGCCTGGGAGAAACGTGGCTCAGATGTGGTGGTCCATCCTGCCGCCGCAGCAACAGCAGCAGCAGCAGCAGCGCCCAGTGGCACGAATGCCATTGCAGCCAGTCAAGGCTCCACCACCTCTGCAGAAGGGAGCTGTTTCTCTTTGACATCATCTCCCGGTCCAGATGCTCCTGCTCCTCGCTACTCATGGCGCCAGCAGTCGTTCAGCGAGGCGATTGCAAAGAGACAACAGTATGCGTCCAACCATCCTAAGGTGCAGCAGCTGACCGTGCTCCTGTCCAAGTTGTTGGTACTGCAGTCCCTCCCTTTCCAATTGGTGGACTCTGCACCTTTCAGATAATTTATGGGTTGTGCCGAGCTGAGATGGATAGTTCCAAGCCTTTATTTCTTTTACAAAAAGGCAGTACCAGCACTTCATAAATATGTAAAACAGAAGGTGGGCCGGTCCTTGAGCTTATCTGTTTGTTCCAAGGTGCATGGCAGCGCGGACGTCTGGAGCTGTAACTACGGTCAGGGCCAGTACATGTCCTTTACGGCCCACTGGGTGAATGTGCTTCCGGCCCAGGCACACAACAACTTGGACAGGAGACGCCGCTTTCTCCTCCACATTGTCAAACTGCGGCTCCTGCGCCAATGTCCGCCTCCTCCTCCTCCACCACCATCTCAGCCTCCACAAGTACTGCTCCATCATACCACATGTGTAGGGCACAGCGGTGTCACGCAATTCTACACCTGGCTTGCCTCGGCGAACGAAGTCACACAGGGGAGGAACTGCTCCGCGTCATGCAGCAAGAAATCGATGTGTGGCTTTCTCCGCACCAACTGCAAATCAGGTTTCTGTCCCCCCTGCACCCCCTGACTGATGGATTAGCATTGGTAAAATAAAGCACCTCATTCACTTCATCGCTGGGTCCTATTTTCCATTTTTGGAGTCTTTTCTTGCAAATCAGAACCATGGTGACGGACAATGGGAGGAACATGGTGTCCGCACTGCACCGAGGAGGGATGGTCCATGCGCCCTGCATGGTGCACGTGTTCAATCTGGTTGTGAAAAGGTTCCTGAAGTCTTCCACCGATCTTCAGAACATTATGAAAATGGCCAGGAAACTGTGCATGCACTTTATCCATTCGTACAAAGCCAGGAACACCCTCCTCGAATTGCAGCGGCAGAACGGCCTCCCCCAACACACTCTGATATGCGATGTTTCCACCCGTTGGAATTCCAGACTGCACATGTTGGACCGACTGTATGAACAGAGAAAGGCCATTAACGATTTTTTGATGATCCAGGCAGACAGAAGTACCTTTGTAACTTTGATGTCAGCCAGTGGCAGCTCATGCGTGACACCTGCCGTTTGTTGAGGTCATTCGAGGAGGCGACGTTATTTGTCAGTCGCCAGGACTACGGATGAAAAACGTCATTCCACTGCTTCATGTCCTGGAACAGATGCTGAAAAATCTGTCTGGGCAGGGGACTGGAGACGTGGCGACTACATCTCGTGGCCACATGAGTCCGGTGGGGACTGAAATGGAGGAGGAGGAGGAGGAGGACTTTGGAGCAGAAGCATTGTCTGGTGAATTGAATGGATTTTCTACCCAGGTGACAAGAGAGGAGGAGCAGGAGCAGCTGGAGGAGCTAGATGGAGATGAGGAAGACGAGGCAGATGACCCGCAAGCACCGTGGCAGTATACAGTGGAGATGGAGGCAGGGAGCCCCTCGGAGTCACTTGTGCAGATGGCCAGCAGCATGCTGATTTGCCTGGCTATCGACAGCCGAATAGTCAGCATCCGGCAGAGGGATGACTTCTGGCTCTCCACCATATTGGACCCTCGCTACCGGTCCAAAATGGAAGCCTTTTTCCCAGCTATTGAGAGGGAGGACAAACTCAAATATTATAGGGAAATCCTCCGTAGTCAGTTGTTCGCTGCCCATGTGCGGCATCGTCCCTCCTCTGACAGGTCTGACCGGGGGGGTTCTTCAGTGCTCACGTACTACTGCCACGGCTGCAGGGGGAAGGTGGAGGGGGGTCGGAGCAGTACCAGCTCCATCAGCAGCAACCTAAGTCTGGAGTCACTGATGAGTAGCTTCCTTCACCCGCCTAGTGAGGAGGGCAGTCGCCAGCAGCAGCAGCAGGACCTGGAGCAGACCCTGAACCAACAGGTGGTGGCCTACTTGGAAAGCACTCTGCCACCCCAGTTAGAAGATCCGCTGGACTACTGGGCAGCCAAACTGGATGTGTGGCCGCAGCTTGCCGAGTTTGCAGTGGAGAAGCTGTCCTGCCTGGCCAGTAGTGTGGCATCAGAGCGGGTGTTCAGTGCGGCGGGGGCCATCGTTACCCCAAGGAGAACCCGCTTGTCCACGGGAAATGTGGAACGACTGACCTTTGTCAAGATGAATCAGGCGTGGATCGGCCAGGATTTCCACACACCAATGCCTTAGGCGTCAGACTACATCAGCCATGACGCCTCACCCAAACTGTGAGAAATGAGTCTGGGTTCAAACTACCTGCCTCAGCCACTATTCTGATGCCGCCAGCCGCCTGATGCCACACATCTGCTGACAGTTTCTCCATCTGCCACCAACCATCTTTACCAGGGACTGGTATTGCCACCCACCTCCACACTCTGTCATTGTGCCACTGTCTGACCTCATGCTGCTGCTGTGGCTACTGCCGTGACCTCCACACTGTGTCATTGTCCCACTCTGTGGCCTACTCCTGTTTTTGCCACATCAGGTATGTGATTGTGTCACTGCCTGACCTCATGCTGCTGCTGTGGCTGCTGCCCTAACCTACACACTGTGTTATTGTGCCAATGTCTGACCTCATGCTGCTGCATTGGCTGCTGCCGTGACCTCCACACTGTGTCATTGTCCCACTCTGTGGCCTATTTCTGTTTTTGCCACCTCCAGAATGTCAATGTGCCACTGTCTGACCTCATGCTGCTGCTGTGGCTGCTGCCGTGACCTACACACTGTCATCGTGCCACTGTCTGACCTCATGCTGCTGCTGTGGCTGCTGCCGTGACCTCCACACTGTGTCATTGTCCCACTCTGTGGCCTACTCCTGTTTTTGCCACCTCCAGAATGTGATTGTGCCACTGCCTGACCTCATGCTGCTGCTGTGGCTGCTGCCGTGACCTACACACTGTGTCATTGTGCCACTGTCTGACCTCATGCTGCTGCTGTGGCTGCTGCCGTGACCTCCACAATGTCATTGTGCCACTGTCTGACCTCATGCTGCTGCTGTGGCTGCTGCCGTGACCTACACACTGTGTCATTATGCCACTGTCTGACCTCATGCTGCTGCTGTGGCTGCTGCCGTGACCTCCACACTGTGTCATTGTGCCACTGTCTGACCTCATGCTGCTGCTGTGGCTGCTGCCCTGACCTCCACACTGTGTCATTGTCCCACTCTGTGGCCTACTCCTGTTTTTCCACCTCCAGAATGTCATTGTGCCACTGCCTGACCTCATGCTGCTGCTGTGGCTGCTGCCGTGACCTACACACTGTGTCATTGTGCCACTGTCTGACCTCATGCTGCTGCTGTGGCTGCTGCCGTGACCTACACACTGTGTCATTGTGCCACTGTCTGACCTCATGCTTCTGCTGTGGCTGCTGCCGTGACCTACACACTGTGTCATTGTGCCACTGTCTGACCTCATGCTGCTGCTGTGACCTCCACACTGTGTAATTGTGCCACTGTCTGACCTCATGCTGCTGCTGTGGCTGCTGCCGTGACCTACACACTGTGTCATTGTGCCACTGTCTGACCTCATGCTTCTGCTGCCGTGACCTACACACTGTGTCATTGTGCCACTGTCTGACCTCATGTTGCTGCTGTGGCTGCTGCTGTGACCTCCACACTCTGTCATTGTGCCACTGTCTGACCTCATGCTGCTGCTGTGGCTGCTGCCGTGACCTCCACACTGTGTCATTGTCCCACTCTGTGGCCTTCTCCTGTTTTTGCCACCTCCAGAATGTGATTGTGCCACTGCCTGACCTCATGCTGCTGCTGTGGCTGCTGCCGTGACCTACACACTGTGTCATTGTGCCACTGTCTGACCTCATGCTGCTGCTGTGGCTGCTGCCATGACCTACACACTGTGTCATTGTGCCACTGTCTGACCTCATGCTGCTTCTGTGGCTGCTGCCGTGACCTCCACACTGTGTCATTGTGCCACTGTCTGACCTCATGCTGCTGCTGTGGCTGCTGCTGTGACCTACACACTGTGTCATTGTGCCACTGTCTGACCTCATGCTGCTGCTGTGGCTGCTGCCGTGACCTCCACACTGTGTCATTGTCCCACTCTGTGGCCTACTCCTGTTTTTGCCACCTCCAGAATGTTCATTGTGCCACTGCCAGACCTCATGCTGTGCTGTGTGGCTGCTGCTGTGACCTACACACGTGTCATTGTGCCACTGTCTGACCTCATGCTGCTGCTGTTGCTGCTGCCGTGACCTACACACTGTGTCATTGTGCCACTGTCTGACCTCATGCTGCTGCTGTGGCTGCTGCCGTGACCTCCACACTGTGTCATTGTGCCACTGTCTGACCTCATGCTGCTGCTGTGGCTGCTGCCGTGACCTCCACACTGTGTCATTTTGCCACTGTCTGACCTCATGCTGCTGCTGTGGCTGCTGCCATGACCTACACACTGTGTCATTGTGCCACTGTCTGACCTCATGCTGCTGCTGTGGCTGCTGCCGTGACCTCCACACTGTGTCATTGTCCCACTCTGTGGCCTACTCCTGTTTTTGCCACCTCCAGAATGTCATTGTGCCACTGCCTGACCTCATGCTGCTGCTGTGGCTGCTGCCGTGACCTCCACACTGTGTCATTGTGCCACTGTCTGACCTCATGCTGCTGCTGTGGCTGCTGCCGTGACCTCCACACTGTGTTATTGTCCCACTCTGTGGCCTACTCCTGTTTTTGCCACCTCCAGAATGTGATTGTGCCACTGCCTGACCTCATGCTGCTGCTGTGGCTGCTGCCGTGACCTACACACTGTGTCATTGTGCCACTGTCTGACCTCATGCTGCTGCTGTGGCTGCTGCCGTGACCTACACACTGTGTCATTGTGCCACTGTCTGACCTCATGCTGCTACTGTGGCTGCTGCCGTGACCTCCACACTGTGTCATTGTGCCACTGTCTGACCTCATGCTGCTGCTGTGGCTGCTGCCGTGACCTACACACTGTGTCATTGTGCCACTGTCTGACCTCATGCTGCTGCTGTGGCTGCTGCTGTGACCTCCACACTGTGTCATTTTCCCACTCTGTGGCCTACTCCTGTTTTTGCCACCTCCAGAATGTCATTGTGCCACTGCCTGACCTCATGCTGCTGCTGTGGCTGCTGCAGTGACCTACACACTGTGTCATTGTGCCACTGTCTGACCTCATGCTGCTGCTGTGGCTGCAGCCGTGACCTACACACTGTGTCATTGTGCCACTGTCTGACCTCATGCTGCTGCTGTGGCTGCTGCCGTGACATCCACACTGTGTCATTGTCCCACTCTGTGGCCTACTCCTGTTTTTGCCACCTCCAGAATGTCATTGTGCCACTGCCTGACCTCATGCTGCTGCTGTGGCTGCTGCCGTGACCTCCACACTGTGTCATTGTCCCACTCTGTGGCCTACTCCTGTTTTTACCACCTCCAGAATGTCATTGTGCCACTGTCTGACCTCATGCTGCTACTGTGGCTGCTGCCGTGACCTACACACTGTGTCATTGTCCCACTCTGTGGCCTACTCCTGTTTTTGCCACCTCCAGAATGTCATTGTGCCACTGTCTGACCTCATGCTGCTGCTGTGGCTGCTGTCGTGACCTCCACACTGTGTCATTGTGCCACTGTCTGACCTCATGCTGCTGCTGTGGCTGCTGCCGTGACCTCCACACTGTGTCATTGTCCCACTCTGTGGCCTACTCCTGTTTTTGCCACCTCCAGAATGTCATTGTGCCACTGTCTGACCTCATGCTGCTGCTGTGGCTGCTGCCGTGACCTACACACTGTGTCATTGTGCCACTGTCTGACCTCATGCTGCTGCTGTGGCTGCTGCTGTGACCTACACACTGTCATTGTGCCACTGTCTGACCTCATGCTGCTGCTGTGGCTGATGCCGTGACCTACACACTCTGTCATTGTGCCACTTTCTGACCTCATGCTGCTGCTGCCGTGCCATCACACTGTGTCATTGTGCCACTCTGTGGCCTATTCCTGTTTTTACCACCTCCATAATGTCATTGTGCCACTGTTTGACCTCATGCTGCTGTGGCTGCCGCCGTCACCTCCACACTCTGTCACTAATGTTGCCACCTGAGCTCTCAGCTTGTTTTTTTCCAGGTTTCTCTGGCATGACTTTATCAGGCAACATTCCCGCTTCAGTTTTTTGGTCAGTTTTGCCCTCTTAAGTGCCCAGGGAATTTTAGAGTGAAGCGATTCTAAGAGCGGCGGCAGTCATGTGCGTGTCATACTAAAACACAACATTGTATGAAGACCAAACCAAGCTCCCTCTGCATATTTAAGCATGGTACAACATTCTACAGCACCCTGCAGGCTCTGTGTAGCCTGTAAATAGCTGTTTATTAAAGTGATTCATCCCGAAGTAATTCGGAACAAAGTTATTTTTTGCCGAGAAATTCGGCGAAGTGAACGAAACGAATTTTGGGAAATTCGCCCATCTCTATTTTACTGCCTAAGAAAATAATTTGCCATATTTATCATTGTATGTTAAATCTGGGGCACGTTTAGTCTAACTTTACACCATTTATTAGTTGGCTTAGTTTGTGCAACAATTATGCAAACATTTCAGCACACCTGTTAAGCCAACCCATTTCTGTAAAACCACGCCTCCTTTCCGTGAAACCAAGTTCTTTTGTTAGACGGGGAGTGGAAGTGTCTAAATCGCATTTTAAATGTGGTGTAAGGCATTACCTCTGTATCCTGGTGCAATTTACCATTGTAAATGTGCCCCATTGTCCAGAAATAGAGTTAAGTCCTGACATTACCATTGTACATGCACATTATATATTCAGTTACAAATAACTCCATGAATATTATATATTAGCAAAACTTGGAGCCATAAGAAAATGCCACTGAAATTCTCTGTAGCTGCAGGAATAACTTATCACTAAATTTAAAATAATTCTTAATAAGGTTAAAGTTTAACAAATATATTAAGATCAGCTGTCTGCTTAAACAGCTTTACCTAATCAATCTCACACCTTTGAGTTTGAAGAATACTTACTGTATGTACGAACTTTGAATGGCAAGTTTACAGAATTATGTAACCTCCAAAACATTAGTTATTTTGAATGTTTTTTCAAAAAATTGGGTAACCTAATGCAATTTTCTGCAAATATGTGTGTATATATATATCTACAGATTTGAATTAACGTCCGGTAGAGGATGGGGGACAGCAGCAGAACGTTACATACCACATATAAAACAAATTGTTTGAGGGTGCTTCAGTGTTTTTTTTTATGGAAAACCCTTTTAGGTTCCTTATGTATAAGTTACAGTTCTGAAAATGTCAATATCAATTATTAAGATGATTTTATATGACTATACAAATATACAATGATCTAACAAAAACACGCATAGGGAACAAAGGCAACGCTATGAATATGAATTCAGAGTAGTTCATCATTGTCTGCCAAACAGAGATAATGGTTAATGGGGTGTGGACAATTCAATCCATTGTATCTGACCACACTCTTGAAGGATACCTTTAAGGGTCATTGGTCAACTACTATGCACGCGGGCTAAATCTGGCCCTGCTGCTTCCTTTTAAGTGGCTCCTGATGAAACCCAAGCTCTATTTCAGGTCGCAACTTGTCACTCCTCAGTTTATCTTGCAACTTGAATTCAGTGTCAGCACAGCAGCGGGACCATCTTCTCCCTTCCTGGGCCACACATAACAGTCTGCCAGTAAAGACTGTATCAATGTGTCCTGGCGCCTCTGGATGATCGGCTCTCCCATTAAACAGCGTGGTTAGTTATGGCATAGTGTGTGACTTTGTCTAGGAACCTCAATTATAAATAGGAGGAGGAGGATGCTGAAGAGGGTTCAGCCAGGCTGTGTGTTTCAGCTACTCAGAGTTCAGGTGACATGGCAGCAGTGAGAAATTCTACATTCAGCTACAGGCAAGCAAAATGACAGGCACTACTGTAACCCAGAGGGGTAAAGAACCAGGCCCTGGACAAGGAGGTATACAGTTTGCTTTGTTTGTGGCCCTGAACTACTGGATTGTTTGGAGAAATTCCACAAACTTCAGCTTTAACTCATTTTGTCTGGATGCCACTTAATTTTTTTCTTTGTCTTTTTTATTTCAGCTGTCATTTGCGGGACAAATGTCAGGACACCAACCTCCATATGACATGTGTCCTTGCAAAGGACTTCAATAAATATTAGCCTTTTAAATAGACCCATCTCATAATGGGGCTTGTCCCAAGTAGTAGTGGTACAGTGGGTACTTATGCTTGTAGGTAATAATTGTCAGCCCAGTCTTTAGTGAGTTAAATGAAAACTTTGAATGGTAAACTCTATATCTCAGAAGGCTTTTTAATACTAGTGTTGTTTCTAAGAAACAGATTACAACGATAGCTTGCATCTCCAAGGAATAGGATTGCCATTAATCAGCTACTGCTTCTATCATGACATTCTTGTGATTTTCTCTGATAGATTTTTTGGGCTCTGTGATTATTGTCTTTGTCTATTTTTCATATCATGTGTTTATGGTGCCAGTCACAATTCTTTGGGTGTTCACCTGCTTTTCTGTTTGGTATAACATGTCATCACAATGAAGGGTCTCAGCCTTGCTATTGTTTCAATTGATATTTCTTGCTTATAGGATCTGTTTTATTATTATTAAAAATTATTATTATTTATTATTAATGTCCTAGCCTGACTTAAATCTCAGTATTCATTCACTAGGCATCCTAAGTGATGAAACTTACATTTGCTATGCATCCAAACCTGTTTTTGCATATAGAGGACCTGGTGTAAGGGCCATCCATTTAGATTACATGGGAAAACTGAATTATAGTAACCCTTTAAATACATTTTATCATTTACCTTGGTGACACTTAGGGTATGTTCACACAGCGTTTTGAATAAGTTTTTTCGGATCTGATAAATGTATTCAAAGGCGCTGCGTAAAACGCATCCAACACGTTTCCAAAGTGTACTGTGTTTTTTAGATGCGTTTTTTGCTGCAGCAGACACACACCCTATAGTTTTAAATAGGGCATCTGCTGCATCTAACGGATCTATGTCAATTCTTTGAACAGATCCAAAAGTCTCATCAGAAAGACACATGAAAAACATGTATTGGCGATCAATTGTCTGAACGCCGATGCGTATTTTACATTGAAAGCAATGTAAATCCCACTGCACATTGTTAAATGCGTGTATGGGTTCATTTAGAATCCGAAACAAGGATTCAAACACGCATCTACTGTGGAGAAAAAAGTATTTAGTCAGCCACCAATTGTGCAAGTTCTCCCACTTAAAAAGATGAGGCCTGTAATTGACATCATGGGTAGACCTCAACTATGAGAGACAAAACGAGAAAACAAATCCAGAAAATCACATTGTCTGATTTGGAAATAATTTATTTGCAAATTATGGTGGAAAATAACTATTTGGTCAATAACAAAAGTTCATCTCAATACTTTGCTATATATCCATTGATGGGAATGACAGAGGTCAAATGTTTTCTGTAAGTCTTCTCAAGGTTGGCACACACTGTTGCTGGTATGTTGACCCATTCCTCCATGCAGATCTCCTCTAGAGCAGTGATGTTTTGGGGCTGTCGTTAGGCAACACGGACTTTCAACACCCCTCCAAAGGTTTTCTATGGGGTTTAGATCTGGAGACTGGCTAGGCCAGTGATCATTGTCATGTTGAAAGACCCAGCCGTGTTCCATCTTCAAGTCCTTGCGGATGGAAGGAGGTTTGCACTCAAAATCTCATGATACATGGCCCCATTCATTCTTTCATGTACATTGATCAGTTATCCTGGTCCCTTTGCAGAGAAAAAGCCCCAAAGCATGATGTTGCCACCCCCATGCTTCACAGTAGGTATGGTGTTCTTTGGATGCAACTCGGCATTCTCTCTCCTCCAAACATGATGAGTTGTGTTTCTACCAAACAGTTCTACTTTGGTTTCATCTGACCATATGACATTCTCCCAATTCTCTTCTGGATCATCCAAATGCTCTCTAGCAAATTTCAGATGGGCCCGGACATATACTGGCTTAAGCAGGGGGACACATCTGGCACTGCAGGATCTGAGTCCCTAGCGGTGTAGTGTGTTACTGATGGTAGCCTTTGTTACGTTGGACCCAGCTCTCTGCAGGTTTTTCACTAGGTCCCCCCGTGTGGTTCTAGGATTTTTGCTCACTATTCTTGTGATCATTTTGACCCCACAGTTTGAGATCTTGCGTGGAGCCCCAGATGGAGATTATCAGTGGTCTTGTATGCCTTCCATTTTCTAATAATTGCTCTCACAGTTGATTTCTTCACACCAAGCTGCTTGCCTAATGCAGATTCAGTCTTCCCAGTCTGGTGCAGGGCTACAATTCAGGTGTCCTTGGACAGTTCTTTGGTCTTCACCACAGTGGAGTTTGGAGTGTGACCGTTTGAGGTGGTGGACAGGTGTCATTGCTACAGGTAATGAGTGGAGGACAGAGGAGCCTCTTAAAGAAGAAGTTACAGGTCTGTGAGAGCCAGAAATCTTGCTTGTTTGTAGGTGACCAAATACTTATTTTCCACCATAATTTGCAAATAAATTCTTTCCAAATCAGACAATGTGATTTTCTGGATTTGTTTTCTCGTTTTGTCTCTCATAGTTGAGGTCTACCTATGATGCCAATTACAGGCCTCTCTCATCTTTTTAAGTGGGAGCACAATTGGTGGCTGACTACATACTTTTTTTCCCCGCTGTAAGAAACACTGTGTGAACATCCCCTTACAATTGTGGTAGGATGTTAACAGAACACTTATATTTAATTTGCTGGTCTTGGGGAATGTGACAATCCAGTTAAATATTCTGCAAACACAAGACTGTAAAAACTTTAATTATGAATATAGATTTTGGTGTTGTTTTTGTTGTGTTATTGGTTTGTCTATCAATATCCTTTTTTATGACTTGTCACTTAAGGTAGATCTGGGAATGTCTAGTCAAATGAAATAATGTGAGGGTGCTACCTGGTAGATTCTCTAGATTTTTAGTAGTCAAATTTTATTTTCTTTTAACACTGCTGTTGTGACAATGTAATGACAAATATGATTCGTGTCCCGGAACTGTTCTTGAATAACTGGTACAATACAGCACTTTAATCTCAGCAGAATGTGTTGCTTTCAGACTATCACTATCTCTATGCAAAGAGATATTTGTAAAAGGGGCATTTTTACACTTACACATTTTACATTCATACTAAAAATGGTGTAAATTATTACAATGCATCAGTCATGTTAAGGATGGTTACATCTGTAGTCCTGGTGATCTCTTATTGGCACCTTAGGTATCTGGATCGTGGTCCAACTAAAATCTCTTCAGATCTCAGAGTTATGCCCCTGATGGAGTACAGTCGTTAGAAAAAGAAGGTATACTATCTTTGAATTCTAGAGTTTTACTTAACAAAACATAAGAAACAAACCTCTGGTCCTTAAAAGGACTTAAAGGGGTTTTGCCACGATCTAATGTTTACGTGGGATCCTCTAAAATTGTCATTTAATCAATTTTGTAAATACATGTCATTAAAAACTATATAACCTGTAAGAGCTTCAGTCTTCTTTCCTTTTCATTTGTGTACAGAACGTTATCAGGGGCTCTAACCTGCACTTGCAGCTTCTCCCTGGCTGGCCCCGCTTGCTCAGTTTTATCTTCATTATCTGATGGAAGGAGACAGGAATGAGCATTGCCAGACATGCTCAGTGTCTCCCTGCTGGCCAGTACATTCATTAGCTGGAGAGCAGAGCAGGGCTCTAGCTCCATCTCTCTCAGCCACTCCTTCGTCTACTCCATGTCCTGTCTGCACTTACATTACAATGGCTCTGACTTTCCTATTCAGTTTTTCCTGCATAGGAAAGCCATAGAGGCATTGTAATGTAATTAGATAAAGAGGCTGGCTGCTCAATCTTATCTCCTCTTCAGGGACTGAACAATTCCCTCCCCCCACAGGCTGATGCATAATGAGTGCTCAGCCTCAGGAGCAAGCACAGGAGGAGGCTGTTTGTTTGTTTTTTTTCAGAAGAAAAAACATTAAGAGGACTGAGGGGACAAGGGAGGTACTGAAATCAACTCGTGGCAAAACCCCTTTAAGTCCTTTCTGCCATGTGGTCATAATTTTTGGCTCTTAATGTTTTTCCTCCCCATCTTCCAAAAGCCATAATTTTTAATTGTCATAATTGTCATATGAGGGTTTATTGTTTGTTGGCCAAGATGTACTTTTTAATAGTGCCATTGACGATACTATATAATGTACTAGTAAACCGAGAAAAACAATTCTAAGTGGAGTGAAATGTGTAAAAAACATACTTCTGGACATTTGGTTTTTAAGGCGTTCACTGATCGGTATAAAAGATGTGTTATCTGTAGGTTAACATGATTCTAGTGATACCAAATATGTAGGGTTTTTGTTCTGTTTCAGTTTTATTTTTGCACTGCAGCACAATTTTTACAACCAATAAATATTTATGCTGATCAGAGGAAGGAATGGTACACAGCACTTTTTCTCGTTCATTTAGACGCTGTGACAGTGATTACCACAACATTTAAATGGTTAAACAGCAGGGATTGGAGCTTTATTCAATTTTTTTTCTGTCATCAGCAGCTGTCAGCTGTAACCAGCCAGCACCCACCGCATGGTGCATACTCAGCGAGTGAGCCTGCTCCACACTCCCTTACCAACAAGTTTACGTCAAATGTCAATAAGGGATTAAGTCTAGGTAAACAACTTAAGATAAACAATATAATATGATAGATTATACGGTGTCATTATTTAACAAGAACAGTGATGTAACCGCCGCCGTAGCAGCTGCCACCATAGGGGGCTCGGCCCGGCAGGACTGGCATAATGTCTAAGACTACTCAGATCCTCTGTTCAGAGTGTTCAGAAGCATTTCCATGTCCTGGGGATCGAGGGCAAATGCTCTTGATCCTCGGGTCCGTGCTGTCAATTAAGCTGTTTACACATGCTCCATACCCGTGAACAATTAAGCAACTAGCGGAACAGAGCGCCACAGGTTCCCTGCCCCACTATACGGTCTAGTAGGTTTAAGAATTAAGCCTTCTGCCTACCTACCTGGGATCTATATATCTACATACTTGGGGCTTACATACCTTCCCATCTGGTGCCTATCTAGTAGACTAGGTCTCTAAGTTATGGCCTGTACCTGCTTTCCCACCAATGGGAGGTTTGAATAAAGGTGGGGGACAGAGAGGGAGGCACCAGAAAAAGTGAGGACTCTAAGATATTTGTGTGCAAATTCTGCATTCTAGACCAGATGCAGAAGAAAAGGGAAAGTGAAGGACTCAGAGAAAAAGACATCTGTGAGTCACTAGACGTAACTGCACTGTAATCACTTATGTCTGCAAAGCCTGTGTACACTGGTATCTACCACTTTATGGCAGTAATATTAGTCTTTGTACACAAATCTTTATTCTGTAATAATGTTGGGGTAGTGTTCAGTCTCTACGTGGTAGTAATTTGTGATCATGTTCTGGTGGTATAATTGGGTCCTTATGTAGTAGTGTTATTTCTAATTTTGGTCTTATTATAGTAGGATTTGTTTGGTAGCAGTTTGATGGTGATATGTATGGTGAGGTTCTTGCTCCTTGTATTATCTAGTAACTGCATGACTATGATAAAGAGGTACTGATAAATGTTTGTGATCAGGGAGGAGCTGGCACGGGTGGCATCCAAAAGTTTGCTACGGGGCACAGAACTAGGGTAGAATGCAGAAGCATCATGTGAAAAATTAATTAATCATCAGCAAATTTGAGCACCACTATAAGAGCAGAAATTTGGGCAGTGTACTGGTCTGGGGCTTTTGGACATGTGTTAACCTGTTGTCAGGGAATAAAGACATCGACAATGATCTAAGAGCGTTAGAAACATTATTCAGGAATGTAAAATATTCAAGACAGTTGACAATCTTCCCAGGAGTTAATGCCCCAGTAAATTGACCTTAGTGTCAGACCACACCATGCTCAGAGAAGTTGCAAAAATCCCAAGAGCTGCATCACAGACCCTACAAGTCTTATTATGTTAGATGCTCAAGTTCAACACAGTACAACTAGAAAAAGACTGACGAGGTATGTTTTTTGTGGCAGAAGAAAACTACTTCTTTCTAAAATGAACATGGCAGCATAACTTTAGTTTGCAAAGTTGCATCTGAACAAACTACAAAACTTCCAGAATAATGTATTTTTACAGACAAGAGTAAAGTGGCGATGTCTCGCCAAAATGCACAGCATCAGGTTTTGCGAAAACTAAACACAGCATATCAGCACAAACAACTCATACCTACTCTTAAGCACAGTGGTGGAGGGGTGATGATTTTGGCTTGTTTTGTAGCTACATCACATGTGCACTTTGCAGTCATGGAGTTAACCATGTACTCCCATGCATAACTAGGCATTTTAAAGTCAAAGGTAAGGCCATCTATACAATCCCTAAAGTTTGGCAGAAACTGGGTCATGCAACTGGACAATAATGTTAAGCACACTAGCAATAGAACAGCTGAAAAAGAAAAAAAAAATCCTGATGTTACAATGACTGCATCAAAGCCCAGAGCTCAGCCCAAATAAAATGCTGTGGCAGAATCTTAAGAGAGCTGTGCAAGAACAAATGCACACAGACCTCAATGAACTAGACTGATTAAGTCATACAGAAAACCACTGGCACCCTCACTGATCACTAATACGAGGGCCCGACTATCAGCTATCTTCGTCAATCCTGCAAAATACCCCCCTCGATGAGATCCACGATGGGTGTCGAATCCAAAATGGGGTGACCTCGGAAGGTTTCACCTGTTCTGGTACTTAGAGGGCTTAACAAATGTGATGTGGTGTTCCAAAAGCCAAATAGCGCTCCCTCCCTTGTATGCCCTGCCATGCACCCAAACAGCAGTTTAAACACAGAAAAAAGGCCATACTTACAGCTCAATGGCAGTGCATTGAACAACTCCCAGCAAAAAGCAGCAAGCCCCAGTGCTGCCTGAGTTATACTTACAATGTGTTGCAAATTTTGTTGAAAATGTGAAAATTACTACTTTATAACTAAGCACCCTAATGCTGTTAAAAAACATTTTAAAAATGACGCCAACCTACAATAGACATATGGTAGATGCTAGTTATAAATATTTTTTGTGGTATAACCAGGACTGTGGAGTCGGTAAGCCAAAGCTCCGACTCACGACTGCCTCATATGTGGCGCATATTTAAGGGATAACTTTACTGTAGTAAAATGGTAACATAGACTTTTTATCCCCTTTATAATACAATAATCAAGCTATTTAGGTAGAACATACACTGACAAGCAAAATGGCAATGTTTTGAACTTTTGACTTTCAGGCTCCATATCTCACCATCCACTGCAGCTTTAAACATGAGACTTGCATCATTTTATAAACAATCATCTTACTTATCTTATACATAAATTTGACTTGCAAATATTTAGCATCTACTTATTTCTGTAGATTCTTGTCATGTAACTGCATTGTTACTGTTTTGCTCCTAAAAATCAAAATGTAATTTTTTATTATTTTGTTAGTATTTGGTAAATCCACCTTTGGCTTTTAATACTTCCTGAATCCTTCTGGGCTTTGGATCAGACTCAAGCACATCTTGATCAAAATCTGATCCCGGTCTCTTCTACCCCATTCCCAATGTTGATGTATACTGGATTTGAGTACTAATACAGTTTTTTCTTCAACTCTACCCAAAAGTGTTCAATTGGGTTGAGTTCAGGGTTTATGGAGGCCAATCCAGCAACTCTACTTCATTATCATTAAACCATTCCTTCTCCAACCTTGGCGTATGCGTCGGATCATTTTCCTGCTGGAACACTATGTCGTCCTCTTCGTACCCAGAGTACTCTAGTGTATGAAGGAACTCATCTTGTAGGATACTCACATATAGCTCAGCAATGAGATCAACATCGATCCTGGTCAAGTATCCAACATCTTTGGCTGTGAAACATACCTATATCATCAGTCTTCCTCCACCGAACTTGACAGGTTTGCTCCCATCAGAGCCCGGTCTATTGACTTTCATCTCATTGCTCCAAATCACTTTTTGTATTTTTTTGCAAACTCGAGTCAACGCTTCTTATGGAGAGATTGAAGTCTCAGCTTCTTCACTTTTTTTCGGGCCATCATTTCAGACCTGTGTAATGTGTGTTGCCCGGAGCTTGCATAGATGTCTGTGATCTCACTCTTACAAAGCATAAGAGCCTACTCCACTGCCGTGTCTGTCGCGATAGAGCTGGTAGACCTTGTGATAAGCCAGCTTTACTCAGATATTTTGCCTGGACTTTCCCCATTGGCTTTTGAATGGATGGATGGACTTAATTTTGTATTTTTCCAGCTGTCATGGTCACACATGATACAGTTTGGCAATTTTCTTGGCCAAGAGACCACTATCAATGAGCTGGATAATGCTGTTTCTATTTTCTTGGGAGATCTTCTTCATGGCTGCTCGAACCAACGACCTTTCGCTTGGGAATCAGCCTAATAACACACTGAGCTATTAGGGAATGTAAGAACTGGTTGTATTTTGTATAATACAAGAAGAAAAAGATTGTCCCAGCACCAGGAGCAAAACAATAAGAATGCAGTTACAGGACAAGAATCTGCAGAACTAAGCATATGCTAAATAGTTTGTCACGATACTAGTGGATACAGCTGGAATCCAATGGCTTGGACTGGCTTGGGCACAGCGAAGACAGATGTAGACTGGATCCAGGCAAGGTCAGGAGAAGCACAGTTGAGCGATATGTAGGTATCAGAGTTTGCAGGGTAAACCGCAAAAGTGAGGAACTAACAAGCAAAGCAAGTTCCAGGCTAGAGGACTGCACAGCAGGAGCTTAACACAATACTCAAGCAATGGAGATCAGGCTTGAGGTTTTATTTA